>CM042959.1:4344794-4512294 GCA_023678885.1 Pogostemon cablin | reverse complement strand
TCAAGAAAGGTTTCTTCTTTTTCGATCATTCCGCATTTTGTAATGTTTGCTCATCGATCTGGAACGCATACAAACTGTTCGATAATTTGCTTCTTCGGGTTTGTGCAGGTTGATGTTGTACTCCGTGGCTATGGTGGGTACAACACCAGATGGGCTCTTTTCTTGCTGCATCATCTTTTCCCACTGGTAGTCTTGGTTCTTGAACGCATTTCGTTGTTTGTGTGTTTTATTTCGATCCGATTTCATTGTCTTTTAGTATTAGTGCAACTTTTTGTCGGTAGGAATTTGTTGGATCAGCAATTATGACTTAGTTTTTGATGTTCAGAAATTAAAGCCTTGAAATTTGAACCATCAACTACAATTCCAAAAGTTCAACTACTTCATCATAGATAAATTGCATAGCTATGTACAGTTTTGAAGTTGCATAGCTACTTAATCATAGTTGCAGTTGTCATTCTAGCTCTGAAATTACCATTGCTGTATTAATATGGTTTCCACTCAATGGACATGGTAAATTATGATTAATTTAATAATTTCTCGTTTTTTATGTTACTAAAGTCACTAATTGTTATGGCTTTTGTATTGCAATACTGAACCTAAACATGGGTGTCTTGTTGTTAAATCTCAAACAGGGAGCTGCAACACCACCTGCTGCTGTTACCATTTTTTTCGGGGCTAACGATGCTGCTTCAGTATCAGGCACTGGGAAAAAACAGCATGTGCCTCTAGAAGAATACAAGGAAAATTTGAAAAAAATGGTTCAACACATTAAGGTTATTATTATTCTACCTCATGTTATTGTGCATCACTTGCTTAGAACAAGAAACAAACGGACTTATCCAAAACTGTATCTAAAGTAGGGACATACTAACTTTAAAATTTTGGTATACCTTCTGTCAAAAAAAAAAAAAATTGGTATACCTGAGTAACTGAGTTACACCTTTGGAGTTGCAAGGTACTTCATTGATTTTTCTTGTAATAGTTGCATGTAATTTTGTGAATATTCAATTACATTTTTCAATTAGTTGCTAAAAGATTTGGATTATTAAGTTTGTTCATATCAGACCTTTTTATAGCATTTTAATTGGTTTTAGAGGGCTATTGCAGAAACAGTCCCCAGAAACACTCGTTGTGCTTATTACTCCACCTCCCATTGATCTGGAAGGGCGTCAAGAATATGCAAGGTATACCTATTTTGGCTTTACTATTTTACTGTTAGGTGCTCTTAAATTGTTTAATTTGCATCTCGGTCCTTTCTGCCACATGAATTTAGATAGGATATATGCAGTGCTTCATAACTAATAACCTCTCAAACTGTGTGAGAAGAGGTCATAGTTCCCTATTCTTTTTTTGATCTTAGAATTGTTAACCTATGATGTACGGGATGTAAATCTGATTAGTTTTGGCTATGGCATGTAATAGCTGCTATATATGGGTCCAACCCCACCAGGCCCCATGCATCCTTTTGGGAACTAGCTCATTTTGTGCACTTCTGTTAGCTTGGTCCTCCGTATATCTCTGTCTCTTGCTTCAGATTTCATAAAAATCTTCGCTAAATTTTAAACTAAGAAACTGTAGAACAAATACCCTCTTCACTGAAAATGCTATAATCTGTTCAAGTACATGTGCTTGTTACGTTCATCATCCAGATTTGGCTTCCCTTTAGGATGGATGAAATTTTAGGAAACAGCCTAGTTTCTTGATTTTATTTACCTACAGCTTTTTCTGTTAATTATATTTACTCAAGCAGGTCTCTATATGGTGATAAGGCCTCAAAGGTACCTGACAGGACAAACGAAGTGGCCGAGACATATGCCGAGCAGTGTGTTAGTTTAGCCAAAGAACTCGGTCTCCCTTCAATCAACCTATGGTCCAAGATGCAAGAAACAGACGGTTGGCAGAAAAAATTCTTAAGGTTTGTTGATTCGATCCTAAATAACTAATCTGAGTTAATCTACTAAATGTAATGATCCTTTTTTTACCAAGATAAAAAGTTTCTTGTCAAGCATGATCCTTTTGTAATGATTTTCAGTGGAATGACTGGGTGTTTTGGTGGTGTGTGTTGAAACTGTTAAACGTCGTTTAACTCACATCTGTGTCAATTTTTTTCTATTCGCAGTGACGGCCTGCACTTGACACCTGAAGGAAATGCAGTCGTCTTCGAAGAAGTTGTAAAAATTTTCAATAAAGCAGGGTTCTCAGAGCTGCCATATGATTTCCCAGCACATTCAGAAATTGATGAAGAAAACCCACAAAAAGCCTTCTTGCAACAATGTTCTGCAGTTTGATAAAATCTGAACTCTTTTGCCTGTGATCAGATTTTGAGTTTCATTATCTGGCTGCATGAAAATGTGTCACATATTGCACACGGTTTAATGTTTATGTTTGTGGTTTTAAAATCTTTATAAATTGAATTTTTAATTTAAGATCATTTAAAGAATCTAATGAAATGTTACCAAGTCAGTGATCTATGACTTATGATATAAATTCTGTTAGTGAAATGTCTGTGAGTTGTACTAATATTAAATTAAAAGTGAATATGATTGATATTTTGGATCCATGTCAACAAGCATTATAAATGGATGCACATATCTTCATTGAAACTAATAATATCGATCCAAAATCAAAGATAATATTAGCCATTTTTGGTGAAGAATTTAAATTTAAGATTCGTGTTAGGGTACATTCGAAATACCAGATTATTAAAAATGTTAGTAGTATAAAATAATTTAAACAATTTTAAAAGATCGTATAAATGCAGTTGAGCTTAACTACAATAAAAATTAATTTTTGTGATCATGGTGCATATCTTAATCTATGTTGTAACTAAAAAACCAAATAAGATATCTACACATTTTATTTTATATTCATATATAATATAATTATTTATATATATATATATTATTAATATGAATTTTCGCATTAAATACTCACTTAATGAGCTATGAGTAAATGTTATATTAATTCTTACATAATTACAGTTACAAGATGCAAATAACTAGCTAGTAGTATAGGCTCTATTAATTTATGTTTTAATATATATTATTTATTCCCGATATAGATTATCTAAATTATGCTATGTAATATACAAATCAATGATATTCGCTGTAATTGTTTCCATTTAAATTTTGATTAAACTATTAAAATAAAAGTTGCTTACTTATATTGGGTAATTATAATTAAAAGAACTCTGATCATCAATTTATAAAAATAGAGTTCAATGAAAATCTAACTCTGAATACGAATTGTATAAAGTTATATGAAATGGAGAAGATTTAAAATTATCATTTACCTTCATTTCTTAGTCAAATTTTAGTATTGTTTATTGTCCTATTTACAAGCAGGATAAAATGCTCTTAGCATTAATGTTGTTGACCATTAATCTACTCATGTACTACATATCAAAACTCAAGTAAAGTAGTCTATTTTAAATAATTAAATCATTTTTTATTTACTAGGGGAAAAAAAATGTCAAAGGAGCAAAAAGAATTTTAAAAAATATACTAAAATTGAAGGACTTCAAGTCTCTAATTCATTCATTCATTAGTTTATGTTACAAGTTATTATATTTTATTTCAATAGTAAAGAATACTAATAGAAAAAGAAATTTTCAATTTTTTTAAAATTTAATTTCTGTCACAGACTAATGTTGGGATGAATTCCAACCATCAGATCAACCTTCAAAACAACGGTCCAGATGAATTCCCAACACAATTAATGCAGCAATAAATATAAATTAAACTGAAATATATGAACTCAAGACAAAGATTTGCATTGCATTCTTCCATCCTGTTTCCTCCTCTTCTTCCCTGTGATCCTTCTCCAATGGAGTCAAAACCAAGGTGTGGAAATGACCACAATGCCCCTCCTCCACCCTTCAACAACAGCTTGAAGCTGGAAACACCAGATCAAGATTTCTGCATAGATAACTTCTCATCATCATCATCATCAAGAACTTACCTCCAAGATTTTCACCACCTTGATCAGTTTCCCTTGACAGCTTCACCATTCAACCTTGATATTGATGCACAGTTCAATACATTTGATCCCTTTTTCCATGGCTGCCCTTCAAACATTGAGTTATACCAGTGTAATAATAAGCCTCATGAGGGAATTGGGATCACTGGTGCACCCATGCAGGGTGGTGGATTCCTGAATTTTCCGAACGAGGAGGATCAGTTGATGGACGTTGAACCGGATTTGATCTACGACGATCTTTATAAGCCTCTAAACATTCTTGTTTCTGATGAGAGTTCTTGCATCACAGCTGATTTTCGCAAAGAAAACAGGATGAAGAAGGGCAGATGTAGTGATAATGAAGCTCGATTTACGTTGTCTAAAAAGTTGGCTGTAGGACAGAAAAGGACCAAATCAGGCAAGGGACAATGGACTGCTGAAGAGGATAGGTAAGTATATATATAGTGATGTTCTTAAAATCTTTTTTGAGATGGTTTTTTGTTGTTTTTTGAGGTTTAAGGGATTTTTCAGGCTGTTGATTCATCTGGTGGAGAAATATGGAGAGAAGAAGTGGTCGAGAATCGCTCAAACGGTGAAGGGGAGGATAGGGAAACAATGCAGAGAGAGATGGCATAATCATCTGAGGCCTGATATCAAAGTTGGATGAATCAAATAGTTTTTAAATCCCACAAAATATTTTCTAATTTGAATAGCTAATCAGTCTGATATCTTACTTTCTTTTGGCACAGAAGGATCTATGGACAGAGGATGAAGACAGAATTTTTATAGAAACTCATGCAGAAGTTGGCAATAAGTGGGCAGAAATAGCGAAAAAGCTAACTGGACGAACAGAGAATTCGATCAAGAACCACTGGAACGCGACCAAGAGGAGGCAGTTCTCTAGGCGAAAATGCAGGACTAAATGGCCAACCCCAAGCTCCATCCTGCAGAACTATATTAAGAGCCTTAACTTTGAAAAAGGGAGCAGCAGTACCAGATCAAGAAAAACAGCTCAATCTCAGAATTTCAGACATGAATCCAGCAATGTTTCTGAGATGGATTTCACCTTAGCTGATCTTGATGATGTCCCGGATTTCACTTTCATGGATGACTTACCTTTGCCTGATGATGATGATGAACCATGTTTCGATGTTGACCTGCCGTTTGATTTGCCTGCCACCATGAACTGATGCTGTTAGAAGCATGCTTGGATTCAAGAATAAATATCAATGCTGCTGAATCTATGTCCTCCTTACACTGATGAATTGCCTGACTTTCATTTCATTGGATAGCAGACCAATAAATCAACATTAGAATATTTGTACTAACAAAAATAATAACAGAAGGAAACTAAAAAGTAACCAGAAATAAAACTAAAATCATTATTTACTGATTGGCTTTGTAATGCTATATCCATCAATCTATCTGCTGAGTTATCTAACAAAACATCCTAAAAGAGATAATCAGATCAACATACAAAACAAACACTGCCTTATTGTATGAGTATATTGTGTGTGTGTAAAACAGTTGATAGTATGAGAGTGCATTGAAAAGTATGAAGATAAACAATCAGTTGTTCCAAATAGTAGTATAATCTGATAAAAGCTCTTTTCATTTGAGGAATGAAACTATATCAACAATTGATCTCAATTTTAGCTATCCACATTCCTTAAAGAATAAGCCAACAATACCTCTAACTCTTAAGGAGCAAAAGGAAAGTAAAAAAATCTTAGCAAAAATCCTTATCCAAGGTAACATATAGCCAATGTATGCACAATTGCTTCTATAATTAATATTGTAGAAGGATCGACAAATTCTTCGAGAAAATTTTCAAGCTGTCTTTGGCTTTGGTTTGATGCGCTTCACTCTTGAGTAAAGGAACACTCCAGCAAGGGCAATTCCAGTACCTGAACCATGAAAATGAAGAGGATTGAGCTGGGATTGATTTTTTCTGACCAACTTTAAACATCAGTTTGAGTGAAAAACATGAATTACACCTATAGAGTTAATAATTGATACTGGAGTGCGGAAGAAGAGAACAGATGACACAATAACCACCACCCGTTTCACACAGTTGCCTACAGAGTGGGTAACTGGAGATACACGCTGCAGTATCATGTACGAAACCTGCAGAAAAAAACTCAATTAGCTTCAGTGATGAGACTAAACATCTAAAATAATAAAAGAAGTCCTTCCATGAATTACCTGCTGATATGCATGGAAGCAGAGGCCGGCCAATAACGACCTAATGTAAATCTGATTGACATCCAACCCCTAGACATAGTAATGAGGAATAAGATTCAATATTTAGCAATAGAAGTAGCCTGACTCAAATAAATGGAATGAAAAATCTTCTTAAGTTAAACATACAGCAGCCTGAAGGTATGAAGGTGTGAACGTGATGCCTTCGGTGAAAAGGGTAGCAGGTACCATCAAGATGAAGGACATAATAGTAATTATAGAGAAGAGATTAATGTTGTCCAGAGACTCCTGCGTTAAGAGAACTGAAGCTGAGGAGACATTTCCAAGGAACAAAAGCAGGAAAATAATCTAATAATTCACTCTTATAGACTTATTCAGAATGTTCCCAAACTGAACATGATGTTCCTTAAGAAGTTCCACGAAAACGATAGGAACCAACGAACCATCTTCAATTCACACAAATATTACATGTGGAATTGGATAATAACATTCTCCAGCCTAAATTATAATAATAGTAGTTATGAGTTCAAATGTACCTCTTTCTTAACCAATAACTTTTTGCTAAGGACATTCCGAGACTGATTTGTCAAATTTGAGGCCATTGCACTCCAAAAACCAGCCCTGAAAAAAAGAGAATAAATTCTACGAAGATATCATAAAATTACCACTTGTACCTATATCACACCATGAATCTTTACCAATTGAAAGAGGCCTCAGTCATTGATGCCAAAGCAACTCCACCAACCACTGGTAAAAGAGATGAAACTACCCATAGTGTAGGAAACTGTCCAAAGAAGGGCAGGTGGAAAACAACATTAAATGATAACTTCAATGAGGTTGAATTAGTTTGAAAATTACAAATTAACTAATAATAACTTTTTCAAGGAAAACAATCCACAGGACAAATTCAACCTCAAACAGTAAGAATGTGCAATTGAGAAGCGATGAATCATTTACCTCCCCAAGAAACATTGCAGAAAGGACAACTGAGAAGAAAGGCTCCATTGCCTTTATTGTGTGAGTGAATGAAACAGAAACTTTTCCAAGACTAACATTGGTGAAAAGGTTCCCTAAGGTGTGCACCACGGCTAGTGGGAGAATTGCTGCAAGCTGAATAAATGTTGGATTATTATCATGATCCATAATTTAGGATAAGAAAACAGAACAGGAAAAATGTGGAAGGAACTGTCTGCATGCAGTACCTGATCACCATTGACTTTAGGCCGTTTGTAGATATTGAGAGCCCACATCAATATAACAATTACAGTTCCAAGAGCGAATTGACCCAGGCTTACTGTAATCGGGTAGTGAAAAGCTTTGAGAACCTATCACAGACAAACAACATCCTCGAATTTCAAGAGCAACATAGCACATTGAGCAACTGTACAGTACAGGTATAATGAAAGCATTAATGGAGAAGCTATTAAGGTAATATAATCACATCTATAATCAATCAATGCAGGCTTAATTCCTTTCTGCCATTTCAGGATCAGAAGCAACTTAATCAAGTGGTGTGACAGAACAAAAGCACATATTGTTTGTTTTGTTCCATTTGTATATCAAATCCAGTGAAGTGAGAATTGACTAAAGGTGATTGAATATATATACCTGCTTGTTATAGATATTGAAGTATATATTGAAGATATACCAAAGCCCGAACAGCACTCCGAGCACGAAAGTATCCGAAAATTTCTTATTATTCGGGCTCTCTGCCTCTCCCGGGCTCTCCAATGAAGCCCGAACCACACCATCCCTTTCGCCCTCAGAATTACCAGGGTCGCAGCTCGAAATCCAGCAGCGCTGCTTCGGAGAACATCGAAGCACACTCAAATCCTGACCCGAAGAAGAAACGAACAAAATTGGATCATTGCTGAAACGCAGTTTCTCCGAGGGGAGAGATATAGGCTTGAATCTAGCGGCGGCGAACTTGCGGGAATCACCGGATAGAGAGAGAGCAGGGGAGTATGCGATAGCTGCGCTCTGCATGATTTTCTCTCTCTAGATGAAGAGAAGTGAGAGGGACAGTAGATATTTCTATATATAGTAGGCATGGGCCATGGCGGGCGGAAGGTTTGAGCGAGGGTGGAAAAGTAGGTGACTGCTGTGTCAGAATCAGTGAATGTGTGAATTTACAGGTGGGATATTCTTGGAATTTGCGTTTTTTGGAGGGATATTCAGCGACTTGCAAAAATGAATCTCATACTAATTTGGACTAGTTTGTGTACCATGTACACGCCGACGTGGAGTCGACCCAGAGTAGTCCGTACGAATGTGGAATATTTTATTTTTTTTAATTTATCCAAAAACAATTAAAAAATTCAAAATCAAATTCATAATTTGAAATTTGTTGATTTGAAATTAATGAATTTATAAATCACTTGAAAAAATTCATTGATTTCAAATGATGTAAACCCAATTTACAAGATACTAAGAAGGTGATGTAATGGACGCAGTCTGTTTATTTCTTTTTTTTTTTTTAATAATTTTTTGGTGTGTTTTATCGGTGGATCCCGCTAGTGGATGGCGGTTGCGACGACAGCTGCTGTAATGGTTGCCGTCTGCATCCTTTGGAGTTTAATTAATTATCCCCCATTTTCTATAAATTATTTATAAAATGAAAAAAATGTGCACCGTGGATTCTCTGTAAAAGTAAATTTTAAATTTTAGAAAGCCTACTATTGATTTTAAATTGTTATTAATTTTTTTTTCAATATTATTGTTATTATATAAATATATTAAAAAAATAAACAATTGACTAAATTTACATATAAAAAAACTAAAGGTAACTTGTATATCTAGCATAATACAGGGATTTATACTAGATGATGATGTATATATGGACTACGTATTCGGCTTCTAAAAAATTATTGCAGATTAAACTAAGTGAAGCTGTACGCATCCATTGGATACATATTACAACAGATTAACTTACATACATGATGATGACGATGAATGTTTCAGAATCTACCGGAGAAAGACTGGTTTATGATCGTCGAAAGAGGAGTAGAAATGGAAGAGATACGATAGAGAGACCAAGCATGACCTCGATTATGGAGGATCCATAATAATGATTAACCACATAAACGGGCGCATTCGCCTTCTCCTGATCCTCTGTTGGCAGCCCCACGCATTCCCTAGCTGGTGCATGCCAGTATAATTGATGCAATGGTGCTCCGGTTGAAACTGGAGCTGCAAAACAATTCAAATGGACCCCTTTATTACCAAATCTAAGGATAAATTAACCAAAAATGTAAGAGAGAGACTGGATGTTAATTTACTCACAGTGTTTTATAGAACCACTATTTCCAGCGCAGCTGTACCCAATGGATGCCCCCATCATCAAAGAGACTGCAGCAATGCCAACTGGACTACCCCGAGTACATGACTGGACAGCCTAGTACAAACAAACAACAAGGTTTCTCTTAATTATTTATAAATGCATATGCATGGAATTAAGAGATAGCCTAAAACTCAAGAAACCAGGACATGTGACACAAAAACTCAAAAAGTAATCTACCTTTCTCAAAGGAGAACTGATATGATGGTCATTAATGTGTGGAATTTTCTGCAAAAGCTTATCATAGAAATTAGGTTCGCGGGCTGTGGAACTTCCTGATCTACTCGGCAACTTAATGCTGTTCATGTGGACCTCCGAATCACCTAGGGGTCTCACTGACACAACAGAGCAGTCCATATTCTTTGAACAGGTTGCTTTAACAGTACTGAATGAAGTAGAACTTGAGAAGTCGTGGAGTTGTTCAAGTCCTGTAGGGGAGCACATTTCCCTTACAAGTTTATCCCGTAAAAAGGAACTGAGTTGTAATGAAGCTATGCATGCAGCACTAATAGAGAACTCCATTTGGTTTAAGTAGAAGAGCCGGTGTAGCTGCAGAATCAAAACATGCAGACATTTTAAACATGCAAATTAAGCTCTAATTGATACTGTATTGTCTATAAATTTGCATGCATTTCGTTGCCTTTCATGTTGATGTTCAATTAGTTCGAGCATCGTTCATAAATTATTATGCTTGTAATGGAGAAGCTAGGTTGTCTTTTGATCATTTTGAAGGTCGAAATAAGCTGAAAAGATATAAATTTTTCCTTAGGGTTCATTTCATTTTCAACTTTCTACTACTTAGTTAAACATGTTTTATTACTTCAATTTATGCATGAGTTGCTGCAGAAACAAGCTAAGCTAAACCCCCACTAGTGCTGTTCATTCAAGGCTTATAAATTTACCTAAGTTCTTAACTCTAGTGACTATTAAAACACTTCTTAATTTGTTATCAGCTAGGGATGAAAATACAGATGGTGATGAAGTTGAGCTTAATCAAGCACTCACATTAACACTTAAATCAATGGATTAATCCACCTATTCTAGTACGAGTGACTCTTGTTCAAATCAATGTGTAATGTGTGTGTGATGATTGTGTAAAAGGGTATTAATAGATGCCTGTCATGATTGTGTAAAAGGGTATTCATTCATGTGATACAGATTTGCAGATGTAAATATGAGTGATTTCGAAATCTGGGTGTGCATTTTGAAAATCAAAATCCGATTTTTTTTAAACAAATAATGTTGAGTAAAGAGTAGCTATTCCAACCCTATGTTCCATCTTGTGTTCCATGGGGTTGGATGCGTGACACATCACCCAAGTTCACCCATCCAAATGAATAATGTTTGTTTTCAGTTTTAAAAACCAGATTTTGGTTTTCAAAGATTTTCTGAATCTAAAACAAACGAATCAAATAAAACACTTAGATAGATACACAGGTAGGTATGGCTTACAAAATTTGATTTTTCAAAACTCAAACCGAAATAAGATTAGATATTCAAAACCTAAATTTAGACTTCATAACTAACATAGCATAAAATACTTTTCATCAATCCTCATTTTAGATTCCTATTTCTTAGTGCTAAGTTTTCTAATCTTGATTGTAAATGTACATTTATAATTTACTCTCTCATTTAATTTTTCGATTAATATTTAGATGAATTAAAAAAATATATAGACAGAAAATAAAACACAAGCCGTCTAACAGTGTGTAAATGCATAATAATTCAACAGAAGGTTAATAACGTTGAAAATAAATGGACTATTTCATAATCATCAAACAAATCATAAGCATTTTTTTCTTCCCCTCCCTATCCGCCAAAGGAGAATATTATTATAAATATTGATATACGAAAACTAAAATTTTAAAAGTCACCCAAATCAACCAAATCCAAAGAACAAATCATGAGGAACAATCATACATGGAAAAAGTGAAAATACAAAAAATGAAACACGAATCTACCATCAATAAATACGGTAAAAGAAAGAACAAAAAAGTAAATAAAAAAATAAACGAAATTAAATTAATTACCTGTGTAAAACGAGAAGATTAGCTAGGGCTACGGTGGCTGGAGAAGGAGTTTGGAGAGTGGAAACAGTGGAGTGAAGAAAGGAGTGGAAACTGAGTTTAGGAAACCCTTAAATAAGTTTGGAAAAATAATTTGGGCTTTCGCAACCCGAATTAAAATGGTCCAAAATTAAATGGTTGGCCCGCCAGATTCCATACTACATGATCTACATCCCTCACATGTTACATCAAGAATAAAAAATTACACCCACTCCGTCTCGAAGATATTGACACATTTTTTTGACACCGAGATTAAGGAGTATAATAATTTAATGTAAAGTGAAGTAAGAGAAATAATATTTAATATGTAGGGGTAGTTGTATTAGTGGTGAGTGTGATGTGTGTGTGGGCCAATATAAATAAATAAATAAATTATTTTTGGGTGGGTCTCATGTTCTTAAAAAGGAAATACGTCAATTTCTGTGGGACAACCAAAAAAGAAAGTGTGTCAATATCTTTGGGACGGAGAGAATATATCTTTATATCCTTGGATGAGTAAATTTTGTGTAGATAAAGAGTGAGTTTTTTTTAATTATTATTAAATTGTGATCATTTATGTTTATTTTGAGTTTAGGTAGGTTTAATAAATCATGAATAGCCATAATTAAGTTTGTTTTGAGTGTTAGTTTGATAAATTTTAACATGTGTAAAAGGTTAAAAGGTGAGTATTGATATTTGTAATAGAGAATTAATTGATGCATGCAAAAATATGAGAAATGATAAAAGAAATGAGAAAAAATATTAATGTAGGTGAGATCATATATGGTAGGTAGGTGAATCATGAAAACTATGTATCACATTTATTTTTAAAATATACTCCATATATTATCAGTTTCTTTATTAAAAACGTGTCATTTATTATCAGGATAGATTTGCTCTTAAAAATGTCATATTTCATGGTTAGATGTCATTTAATTCTTAGATGTTTGTTTTGATAAGTCTTACGTGTTGTAAGCATGAGGAGGCTTTAATTGATAACAAAACCAATATGGGATGTAAGAATAAATTAAAACAAACATCACCATAAAGTTCAAGACAATTATAAGATTCCACCTCCATGAACAATCATAAAAGCACATATATTTATAAGTAAAAAGTACATAAACTCATTAACAAAAGAATACTAATTGGAGTCTACTTACAAGCAAGTTTCAAGACAACCCTGGTATATGATGAGTAATACAGTTACAGCAAACAAACAAAGGAAGGAGTTTGCAGTTTGTGTTAAGGTGGAGGGTCTAGATGTTATATTTTATCAACATTGGCATGCCCAGGCGCAAAATGATAAGAATCTGAATCAGTTCTGCGAGGGAGAGGCCGAGGTAGTGGTTGACATGATTAACAGACAACGCATTAACCGCCTCGGCTGCCGACATTTTCCTTTGCCCAACTTGGGTAGGAGTGTGTCCATTAATGTGTATGTTTCCAGTCGAAGATGCACCTGGTCATGATCATCCCATGTTATAGGAGACAAAAACGGTAAGAAGAATCTACAAATGTGTGAGTACAAGATTAGAGATCAACTTACTATTGTTATGTATAGAGCCAAAATATGTACCCCATTTGAAGCCAATGAAGAATCCCACCATCAAAATAAAGAGAGAACCAACCATTATATGAAGAGGATTGTAATGAACTCGAGTACATTTGCCCAAGCAAATATAACTGAGGACCTATAATTAACAAACAAACAGAAAAAAAAAAAAAAAACAACTCATGTATCAGAAGTAACCGAAGGGAAGGCCGAGAGAAGAAAAGATGAAAATGAAAAACAGAGAGCAACCTTAGTGAAAATGGAACTGGATTGATGATTCCGGAGTCTCATCCACTGGGGAAGCAAATCAGATAATCCCATACATGCAAGGATCATCGAATATGTATGCAAGGAGAAAGTGAATCTCTTTATTGGTTCCCAAGTAATATGATTTGGTGCCTTGACAAAACTCTGCCTTTCTTCCTTATTATCAAATTCCAAACTTGAAGATGCCATAATGCTCCGATGACGCACAATGCGCGTGTGAGCCCTCCACATGGTGGATCCAAGGAAGGATTTGGGAGGTGGAACACATATGTAGGCCATGTGGAAGCAAGCAGAGCTGGTGGCACTGTAGAATGAAAAGATGCAGATACGATTAAACGGCTACAGTCCTAACAAAGTTCAATGTTGTCTTAACAAGTGCATAAATCATAATCTCTCCTATCCCAGCACAAAGACAGATCACCAAAAGTAAGGGCAACGAATTAACCAACACAGCATGATAAGCAAACAATAGGCTTATCATCTTTAGGTTGCAATTAATTGCCTAATTAATGGGCTAAGCCTTCTGCGCAAAAACTCACAAAATAACTCATGCTTCAAAAGCCCTCGCTATTGAAAATTGTAATAAACCACCACCTCAGTTTCGATTTTCAGGAACCGGAACCAGCGTTCATGTCTAAATTCTTCATCATTTTTCAATGTACAAAAAACCTCCACAAAATAATTTCATGGAATGACTTCATTTTATGAGTTTCTAACACACTGATCTTTACATGATATCCAATATTGTAAGAAAAATACATTATAATCACAAAATTCAGAAATCAAACCCGTAGCGATCTACTTTGCAATTAATCAACACTTAATCATCATTTAATCATTTCTTCAACCGGATTATCCTACTACGGTAAGAGAAATGGAAATTAGGAAGAGAAATACCACGTAAAAAGTGTAGGAAATGTTTCAGTAGAAAGAACAACTCGAGTCTCACCTACCTCGTAAAATGGTGGCGCCAGCCGCTTTCAGCTGAAAGAGGAAATGATTAGTGCTTTGATTAGATTAGATCGGATAATTAGTAGGAGTATTTATTACATTCATTTATGGGCTTCCACAACTGCCTAACTGCTTACATAATTGGGCCTGTTTTTTTGTTTTTTGTTTTCTCCTGAAAACAGATTATGCTCATCTACAATTTTTATTTAAAAGCCCGTTAATAATTTTTTAAATTGCTAATAATGCTGTGTCAGAATCTATTTACCAGTTTTAAATTAGGCAAATTATTGCATGGAAATGGAACTTTTTGTTGTGATTTATTATGACATAATTTTCTCCAAGGTTTAATATTTTTTTGAGGAATTTAGTATTAATTTTAAGGGAGTAATTATAATTAGAAGTTAAAAAAAGATGGGGCCTAAAAGGTTTATATAGAACCGCATGGATACTGCCTCTTAAAAATAAGTTTTACTCCATATTTTAGCAAAAATATTTGGTTAATAAAATCACACCCTCTAATATTTTCTCTTACTTTTTTCAAAAAACCAAACAAATGACTGAAAAAAGAAATTCATCTTCAAGAAATCGCACATGTATTTTCCATTTCAAAGAGACCTTTGATGAAAGGTGCATCGACTCCACTTTAAAGGAAAAAAAGGGTAGAATTATTCCAATGATGCAAACAATACATCAAATGGTGATTACTCCAAATAATTTAACAAAGATTAAAAGTCATTTATGAACAAATCTTGAAAAGAAGCAAGTTTTGCACAACCTCTTTATCACAGTGTTGTTAATGATGATTGCAAGTGATCTGATACATTTTTCTTTTCACATGCATACATGAACACTAGCAGTCTTCATTACTTGGCATATGGGGCAAACGTCGACGAATCCATCACAATCTAAACACAGACACAAATGCCGGCAAGGCAACATCAACACCGACACTTCTTTACCGTTGCAAGCTCTACATTTCGGTGCCTGGTTGAGGAGGGCTCCGTTTCCAACCCTCTGATGGTTCGAGCAAGAAACTGCATCGTCTACCTCACTGTCGCCAGACCCCTCGCGAGCTTGGGCTGTGCCTTGTTCCATTAGCTGCTGTATATTGTTCTTGAGCACGCTTACCACTGTCTCGTTGTATTTTGCTCTGTAATGCCATGACTGTGCCTCCATTGCCACTTGCCTTATCTTATCGCCTAGCTCCTTGTTCTTCCGGTTCATGTTCTCTATCTCTAGCTCTTTTTCTTGTAACTTCTTGCAAACTCCCTTTTCTAGGGCGTTCAGCAAAGAAACCGTGTGTCTTTGATTGATCTCTCGTACGCCCTTCAAGATACTCTCTTCCTATTCACCCCAATACAACATAAGTCAACAATGCATGTATGTGTAATCAAGCTTTAAGCAAGCACTTTTTGTATACCTGAAGTCTGATGTATCGGCTAAATTCTTCGGTCTGTCGATCAATCTCCATTTTAACAGTGTTGCCAAGGGAGAGCATTACAGGGCCATTGTTTTTCATATTCTCACATGCAGAAGTAACAGAGGAGTTACGTTCTTCTTCCTCACACGAGAGTTTGAGCCCTGTTGATACTGGATTCGGATTTAAAACGGTTCCAATATGCACAGTTTCATCCATACAGAAGTTGTTGTTCAAAGATATGTGAAGCTTCTGCTGCATGGACAACGATTCCCCTTCACCGCCTCTGTTGAAAGGCCGATTATCAGTGGGCACGTTCCTGTTCCCGACATGGTTTACAGTCCCAACACCAGCACCACACTGGATTGGAACTGCAGAGTGTTCAACAAAAAGATGAGTTCTACAAAGAATGGAAAATGCACGTAGTTCAAGAAAACAAGTACAACATTCCATATTACAATTTGTTGCATTTAAACCTAAGTTTATGTTTTCCTAGCTATATGATCATTATCACCACACATTTTTGAAGCAATAAAAGTGAAAAATAAGCTGCGATTTAAACACATTTTATGACATTCCTTTAGTACTGAACTCTTTGAAAACCTTCAAATCGACTAGTTATGCTAAAACATATATAAGTGCAGAGTAAATAGCGCACGGATCCATTCATATAGTATCACTTTGCGCTCTTTTTCTCTTATAACCAAGATCCCTCCCAAGTCCTAACTGAAGTCTTCAAATGTTATAGAAGTCGACAGATACGTAAAACGAAACCTAACCTCAGACAAATGAATTATAGCTAGCATTAGCAGAAGGGAATCAAGGGATGTGTATTAGAACTAGTTGGCTTGATGCCAAATCCGACCATTGCCAAAGTCCATGATTTGCCACCTAATACAATGTATTTGTTTCAAGTTTCAGGGGTACATTTTGCAAAGTAGGACAAGATTACAATGCATATATAACTAGCCCTCTTGATATTCAGGCAACAAATTTTAAGACAATGCAGGACTATAGGTTAATGTTCTGAATTACCTAGTAATCACACAATGTTGAGCTTAAACCAACATTCACAGGGGCAGCATCAGTAATATAGAATTAAGGAAACATGAACAAGTGAGGAAAACAAAATAATCAATGAAATGAATCATATTTGAATCATAAATACACTCACCATTGGCAAAAAGCTGCAGTTGAGGTAATGTATTATTACTATATTGAACGCGATTATCTTCCACAAAACCAGGAAATATCGTGTTTCCATTTCCTCCTCCTCCACCTAGCATCTTCCTATAAGTCATATTCAAGAACATCAGATTCAATCACAATCATGATGTATAGAATATATATATGTATGTGTGTGTGTGTGTTTATCAATATTGAAGAATCAAACAGATGAGATTTCTTAGCAGCAAACAGTTCATGGAAAGACTCAAAGAACCTTCTCAATCCCAGAAAATTAACAACAACAAAATTAATAATCAAAACACAAATGTAGGAAAGATCCAATAACTTCCCAACAATCACTATTCCAATCAGATGATCATCAAGAAATAGAGATAGACCTGTCAACACACCTATTTCAAGAATCCAAGAAAACAAAACATATTGCATTTTCAGAAAGATCAACAGCCAAACCAAGAACCAATAAAAGAAATTGAAATCCAAGATTCACACTCACCCAAATTAGGTTGTTGGATTAAGACAAAGCACAGCACAATTTGGATTGATTAAAGAAGATATTTTTAAGAAAAAAGAAAAGCCCACAAAATAATTCACATAAATTCGGCCTCTTGGTTGAAGAAAAATGGTGCTAGCCAAGAATAATAATGAAAGAGAGAGAAGAGGAAAGGAAAAGAAACGGGAATAAGAATAATAATTGCCATAATAATGAAAGTGGATGGTGGTAGTGGAGCTGTAGTTGTTATTGTTGTTTTGGGTAAGCAAGAAAATAAATAAAAAAATAAAAAAGGAGAGAGAAAGAAAAAGGAGGAGGAGAAGAAGGATCCCATTCATTGATATTGGTGATGCATTGTAGTTGGTGCGAGAAAATTGAGAAGAGGACTACTCGTTGCTGTTGAAGAAATCTTCCATCCCTTCCCCCCCTATTATTTTGTTTCATCTTTATCTTTTCTTACACTCATTCATTTTACACTGTTGGTTTGTCTGACTGTACGGCTGCTTCCTTTTCGTTTTCCCCAACCACTTAAATCAATTCTTCCGTTTTTACCTTTTCTTGCTTTTTTGGGCTACGGTTACTCTGTTTTTACCCCCCCTTCTCCTTTTTGACCGTTTGAATGTTTCACACCGCTCGTTTTGTGGGTTAGTGTTAATTAAGGTGATTAATTCATTCTTGATTTTAATTAATTGGATTTGGATTTGGATTTATTCTGTCCACCACTAATTTTGCTGTGTTTTGTATTTTGTAAATAAAAGTCGTTTGTTTTTGAGATAAGGTGTGGTGCTGTACATGTCCAGTTGTGTGAGGGAATCTAAGGAAAATCTGTGGAATTTATTTCGGAATATATGGAGAATTTCTTGTTTTGTAGATCTAGAATTTGTTTGTATTTTTTTTTAGAATTATTATGTGAAATAGTGGAAATGTGTCCTTATTAGTAGTTGTTACATTTTTAATAATATAAATTAACGAACACATTAAAATGAGTTAGAGTTTGTCGTGAAAATATATAAGAGCTAAAATTAAATTGAAAAAAAATTGAACCCTAATTTAAGAAAAATAAATAAATTTAAATTATAAATTGAAATATTCTAAAATTAGGTTTCAATATTAAATTTAAACTAAAAATTAATTTTTTATATAAAAAAATTTCCATTTCTAATATCATGTAACATTCTTGGATTTATAATAATATCGAAATATTTATACCCAGAGGCGGACGTACGAAGGGGGAGGGGGGCATTGGGCCCCCTGAACTTCTAAAAATTACTAGTATAAATATAGAAATTTTCTTGAAATACTTTTGTGTCCAAGTGATGAAGTGAGGATGTTTTAGTTTTAAAGGTTCTTGTTCGATTAATGCAGCACTGTTCAACGAAAATCCTGCATCCGTCACTGTTTATACCATTGACTATATTTAGCCTATGCGAGCAAAAAATGATTTTTTAAAAAAATAATAAATAAACTGTAAACATATACTTTATATTTATATATATATATATATATATATATATATATATATATATATATATATATATATATATATATATTTAAATTTAAAGCATTTATTTTTATTATTTGTTTCAATGAGAGTTCATGTAACATTAACTCTTCAACCTTTAATGCAAGAATATGTGGAGAAACACGATTATTGCTTCTTTAATTGCTTCGAATTTATAACTATGGCATGCATTTTGTGAGGAGATATTATATGAAATAAAATATATTAGTATAATTTATAACAATAGTATTTTGATAAACTCACGTACGTCAAGACTGCTACATTCACAAGAGTTAGTCTCTTGTGAGACGGGTTATTGGTGAGACGGATGTGAGACGGGTCAACCCGTCACTAAAATATGCTTATTTGTGGTTAAAGTGTGCTTATTTGTGGTTAAAGTATGTCGATAATAAATCAAATTATAACACACTAATATCATACTTTAATACATAATCCAACATACTTTAAAAAACATACATTAACAACTATTTAACATACTTTATTTAAATAATCGACATACTTTAACACGTCTCACAAACCGTCTCATGAAGGTAGCGTCTCACAAGAGACTTTGTCCATTCACAATTCATTGCCGTAATATTTTAAACTTATAGTACTAATTAATGAGATTTGAAATATACATGGAAAAAAAAAGTGGTGAAACACAATGAGAAGAGAAGTCGCAAATGTTGCTTCTTTATTTTTGACTGACTTTTTCTTTTAATCTCGTGCTTTGTTATAAATTAAAGATTGTTGGAATCAACGACATTAGCTATCAGCCAAAGCTTGTTTCCGAAACACGTTTTTGGGGGAAAAGATACAATAGGAGTATTGATTTTTTTTTTATTGGAAACAAAATGTCACAGAATGTTATTATCGATGCATAAAAAGATGATATTCCCTCCGTCCCACGTATTTTTACCCACTTTCCATTTTGGGGTGTCCCACGTATTTTTACCCATTCCATTTTTGGAAAATATACATAATATTTTATTACATACTTTTTACAATCCCAACAACTTTAATTACTTTTTTACACTTTATTCATCATTCCCAACAACTTTATTCACTTTTTCTTTTCAAATTACTAATTTATCCCTACTTTCTCTTACATTATATATTAAAAAATAAAACGTCTTAATCTCCGTGCCCGTACAAACGGGTAAAAATACCCGGGACGGAGGGAGTACAATTTTTTGGATACATATCACTTCAATATTTATGATAAATATATTTGTTTGGTAGCTTTTTATTATTATCATGTCAGGAAATAATACATTTAGGTTAATTATTAATGTACTTGTACGTTTCTTGTTCACCAAAAAAGAGTAACTCCATATTTCAAAATTTATTTATTTTCGATTCACACGAGATTTTTATTTTGATTTTTTATTGTAAACTGAATAAATTTAATTTTTTGTTTGGATGGTAATTAATCAAGAGTTAGGCTTACATGCGCCCGGCACATGTCATGCGCCATTTTGTTCTAAAGGGTATATATTTTTATTATTATTTTTATTTTTTTTTAAATAAAGGATAAACATCTTTATTATAAAGGTTATACAATTTAACACAAAATTCTAAAGGCACACGAAATGTACTTCCGTATTTTTGTCTTGTAAAATAAATTTTTATACTAAAGGGTATATAATTTAGAATAAAAAGAATTACTAATATTTTTAAGCATTAGTTACTTATACAACTCAAAGAATATTTTTTATTAATATATTTATTTTATTTCCCATAAAAGTATTATTTATTTTACTTAAAAACACCATAAACTTACTAATAAAATAAAATAATATTGTCAAATAAAATAATCGATATTCTAAAATAATTGAATTGCAAGGTAATTGATGCAAATTAATTTTCATAGTGTGATCCGTATTACATAAAGTTATTTTTATTTTTTTAAATAGTTATTACATATTATTAAAATATTATTAATTTTTATTAAAAATATTATCACTTTTATATAAATTATTAATAAAATAATTAGAGCACCAATATCATTTTTTTAAATATATTCCCATAAAATGTTCTCATATGAATTTATGTCTATATAAGTATAGTACTCCCTCCGTCCCACGTATTTTTACCCACTTTCCATTTTGGGGTGTCCCACGTATTTTTATCCATTCCATTTTTGGCAAAAATACATAATATTTTATTACATACTTTTTACAATCCCAATAACTTTAATTACTTTTTTACACTTTATTCATCATTCCCAATAACTTTATTCACCTTTTCTTTTTAAATTACTAATTTATCCCTACTTTCTCTTACATTATATATTAAAAAAATAAAACGTCTTAATCTCCGTGCCCGTACAAACGGGTCAAAATACTCGGGACGGAGGGAGTATTTCAAAACATGAATTAGAAGAAAAAAAACAATTTGAACTAATATTTTGTTATATATGTATGCTGTCCTGGGATAAACACATGAATAATTACACAACAAAGTATACGTAGTAGAATGATTAATTATTCTGTGTAAATTTTCAAATCATCAAAGTATAACACAAGCAATTTAATGTGGGAAACTTTCTCGATGTGAGGAGTAAAAACCACGAGACCGATGTCCACTAAAAACTTCATTATTAGTAAAAATCTAAGAGTTACAATCTGTCACAAGAGACGTTCTACCACAAACTTATCAAAACTATCAAAACTTGATAACAACAACAAGATTAAAAAGATCACCTGAAAACACCAACTGTTGTTCAATGTTCACAACTCTCGGAACCTCAGAACCCGATCTCCACGGTCCAGAATCAATCTCTGTGAGTCTTGAACATGCTGTCCAAATTATGATTTGTGACAAACGACCCTTTAACCACGATTGTGCAGAACATAATCGCTCAAAAATCTGAATATTATTTTCGGCCTATTCCGTCAAAACAGAGCTTCAAACACGATCTCCACAGTTCAGAATATAGCTCAATAAGTTCCAAACTTGCTGACAAAATTTCAGCTCGATCCAACAGTCGAAACCCCGGATATTGCATCTGCAATATTCCTGCGATCTTGGACCATCTCAAAACGTGAATATTTTTTTGGCCTCTCTTTTTCTATTTTCTTCCATCAATGACATTTAAGGCAAGATAACATCAAGTATCAAACCTAATTTTGTTAGCTATTGAACTTCACGTGTTTGGAAACTCAACCCAATACTCCTCCCTCAACTTGATTTGATTTAGGGGTGTGCATTATTCGAATAAAATCGAAAAAACCAATTAAGTTGAACTGAGCATAATTTGGATTAAATTAATATTTAGTTTTTCATTATTTCGATTTAATTTGGGTAATAATTATAAAATTTGATTATTTTAATTTTGCAATATTGATTCAATTAATAACCGTCGGCGAGACCCAGACCGTAACCCCATATTTTTTCCCTTGATATTGGGCTCCTTTCTCTGTTCTTGCCCCTCTGTTCGAATCCTTCTACTTTTAGTGGATTCATTGTTCGATCCATGGATATCGCGCTTTGTTTGTATGGATCGGCTCAGTTTCGGGCATATTTTTTCATCAAGTTGGAAGTGGTGGTGGTGCTGGTCTGGTGACGGTGGTGGTTGTGAATGGTGAGGCAACAGTGTCGTGATGCGTGTGAGGAAGAGAGGAGGACGATTTCTACTGTTTTCATTTTTTATTTTTTATGCTTTTTCTTTTTCTTTTTCTTGGGGTCACTTTAGATTTTATCTTTCTTAGGTTGCTTTTGCAACAATTTGAATTTGTCAGATTTGTAGCAATTCTTGATATTTTATTTTGTTTCAGTCTCCCTTCGTGGAGTGGTTTAGTCTCCCTCGTGGGAGTGGGTAGTCCTCTTAATTGAAGTGGTCGAGTACCGTGTGTGTCCCCTTTTAATGAGGTGTTTTCTGTTCCCTCGAGAAATTGTAAGGTTCAGTCGAGTTTGTTTAGACGGTGCTCTTGGCTAGTTAGCCACGTCGTTATACTTATGTTTGAATTATTTATAAGACTATCGTTTTATAAAAAAAAATCGATAATAACCGAACGGTCCTTGCGTACCTAATTTCGAGAAGCTTCATCTCTCTCCACGGTAAAATAAATCCATAAATTAGTAGTGTTGACTGAAAGTCATTTTAATTTGTAACATTTTCTCTAAGGACATTAGAAAATGGATTTTTAATATATATATATATATATATATATATATATATATATATATATTTGGGAGAGATGGAGAGAGGGGGAGGAATGGAGGAAAGAGAGAGATTTGCAGGCACGTGAGATTGCTCAGCTATTTCGAGTTAGTTTCCAGAGGGAGGGAGGAAGAGTCACTTGCAGGAACGTGAGTTGGCTCAGCATTTTGAGTTTATTTCCTCCCCTTGTACATCACCCTTTCTCTAACTTTGATTTTTGGACCCCACGTGGCACACCACATTTCATGCTCAACACTCACCCAACTTATATAAATATTCACTTTATTACTATTTGAGTTTCTATAATTAAATCTATCTTCATTATCCTTTCTCATGCGTGATCTATACTTTAAATCTAATTTCATTTCAATGTTATGACATACTCCCTCCGTCTCGCCCATATTGCACCATTTACTGTAACTTTTGTGAGAGATTTATGTAGTCAAATAGTGCAATTTGACCGGGACGGAGGGATACAAGGATTTCTTTTTTAAAATGTGGAGTTATAATTAAAATTAATGTGATTTATACTGAGAATGGTCCTAATAAAACTTTAATTTTCAAATTAAACACAGTTACAAGTCTGAGGATTTTCTTGTAGTAGATTTGATTTGATTGATTAATAAAAAATCTAAATTTAAACATGTTACAGAGCCTCTATGGGCTTAGAGAAATCAGGCCCAATAAAAGTAAGGTAGAATTAGTGATCCTAACCAAAAAGTAAATCAAAAGGCCCAATCTACAACTTGTAAAATATGATCATGGGCCCATTTAAATAAATAATTTATAATTAATTATATAAAATTTAGAGGTAATTTTGGGGTACACTTAACTTAAGATTTATAAATTAAATTTAAAATATAGTTATAATCATACATTTTATTTTTAATATTTTTAAACTTAAATTTAAATTTAAGAGTTATGATTGATTACATTACAAATTTAATGGTTCAAAACTCATTTACAGCAGTTGGTCTAAATTATTAAGTCTGTAAAATAAAAGCTTCTTTTTCAGTTGTAAAATATTAATTAATGATATTTTATGTCAAAAACTAGAATTTTCATTATCTAAATCTCCACTTTTATAATAAGATGGTGACATTAAACTATTCAAGTTTTGATTAAACGGAATTAACTGAATTAATACGTGTCGACTTACTTCCTTCCATAATCCATTGATCCAGAAAAATCTCCCATCCTTTCAATTCATCGCTTCCATCTCTCTCAAATGGCTCAATCCACCGAAATGAAAATTGTTTATCGCAAAAATGCATTGCTTGAATCTTAAGCTTACCGCAGATTTCAACACTGCGTCGTTTCTGGGTCGGGTTGGTAGCAGGGTCAAGGAATGTAATTTTAGGGCCAACCGAATCGTGGCTTGCGCTGTACCGGGTTCGGGTTCGGGCTCCGTTCAAGATCCGAGTAGTGGTTCGCAGCTTTCTAGGTCGGAAACGTATGAATTGTTGAAGCAGCAGCTGGAAGTTGCTAAAAAATTCGAGGTGCTTTTGCTTTTTTTCATCTCGTAATAAAACAATTTATGCCCTTTTTCAATCCGTGAAATGCTTGCTTTGAGTGAAAATCCCCAATTGATCTTATGCCTAATTTGTGAGCGTAGCTCCGGAATAAAATTTATGATCATTTGATCAACAAATGTATTCAAACGAAAGGGTTACAAGGGGATCAATTTGATTGAAACGATTGAGTTAATTGATGTTTGGAGAGCTTCATTGATTTAAAACTGATTTTTTATGCATTAATTAGGATTACAAAGAAGCTGCTAGGGTTCGTGATTCGTTGAGATTATTTGAGGAAGAGGAGCCATTTTTTCGGGTGCAGAGATTGTTGAAGGAAGCCATTTCAGAAGAAAGATTTGAGGTATACTTTTTCCACTTAGAATATATGGCGATTCCGTTGGTCTGCTCTATGTATATCATGTCAGGGAATTAGTGGGGTTGAAATCTTGCCACATTTTCAACAATATGCACTGATTAAAGATTGGAAATGGCTATTAGATTCTTGTCTATAATCGTAGCTAGAAACTTTATTGACAGCATAAAAGAAGTCACATTAGGTAATTATGGTTTCATATTAAAAAAATTACGATTCTCTGACCTTCCTTGCCTCTTTCGAATTGCTTTCTTTGGTCTGTAACTGAGTTTGTTTGTTGATATCCTTTATTGCTGTATATTTGTATGGAAACCTCCAGGATGCAGCTACATATCGCAATGAGTTAAGGGAAATATCACCCGATTCTTTTTTAAAGTGCTCAAGTGATGTAACCACCTTGGTATGGCAAGCATCATTATATAACATAAGTTTTGTTTTAATTCAAGCACAATACGCATGATTCAGTTGGGCAGTCCATCCATCTAGGACTGACTTTCCCTCTTTATATTGATACTTGTTCTAAAATCATGTAGCCTTAAGCTAGTAAATTGACAAGTTTTAATTTCTGAGTCAGAGAATAATTTGTTGATGCATATCTAATTCTTGATTTTGTCCAGGGCATTAATGTCAAAGTTAGGAGTGTATACATTGGATGTAGAAGTCAACCGTCGAAAGGTGTTTACTTTTTTTCATATAGGATCAGAATCTTCAACCAATCTAATCGCTCTGTACAACTTCTTAGACGGCACTGGATTATAACTGATGGCTGTGGAAGAACAGAAATTGTTCAGTAAGTTGTCAATTTCTGACTTTGATTACAATATTGAATTTCTTCCATCAGAACCGTTTAGTTGACCACTTATTCGTGTACTCTATTAATGAACCCCCTGCTCTTTTGAACAGAGGTAACGGAGTTATAGGCGAACAACCAGTTATACTTCCCAAAACTGGCTTTGAGTATACATCTGCTTGTCCAATGAGCACATCGAGTGGAAAAATGGTGAGAGTAACATATGTGCATGTTGGGTGTCTTTGAATTGAGGGATTTGAGAAGGGATTTATAGACCCTTTACTAAAATCCCTTGTACATGTTTGGATGCACTCAAATGAGCCGATTTCAAATCCATGAATTCAAATAAATGGATTTAAAATCATGGATTTGAAGTGGATGCACTTTTAGTGATTTTGGAATGATTTTTAAATCCTTAGTCATACCATATAATTTGAAATCCTTTTGTTGTATAAAGTATTAAAATTTATAAAAAAAATGAAAAAACAATATTTTTTAAAATATTGAATCTTTGGTTTAAATGATTTATTATTCAATATCCCTTTCATTTTTAAATTATTTGGATTTCAAATACCCTATCCAAACACACTGGTTTTTTGCTCCTGTAAATTCTGTAATAGAGATTTTGATGATATAATGATGAATAGGCTTCTTACTGCACAGGAAGGTAACTTTGAGATGAAGCATATTGATAAAGTAGGCGCTCGTCCGTTCATTGTGGCTATTGCCCCCTTTGCTCTGTCGAGATTTGAAGATGCCACTGATGCTGTTTGATTTATCATCTTGGACATCCAAGTGAGTGCAGTTCTAAGAGATGATCAAGCTGTGTAAGTTGGTGAAAGAAATTAATCTCACATGCATCAGGAATATAGTTTAGGAAATAGAAATATAAATAAACATACATACATACATGAATAAATACATGTACGGTATACCCAATTAGCCTGTATATCAGTTTGCGAATGAGGACTCACATGCAATGCGGAAATTCATCACTCAAAAGTCCAAACACGCAACGAAAAAGGTGGGTGTGAAGAGCATGCCGAAAATGCTTTACTTGCTTGTTAAAGGTTGTTTAGAGTGGTAAACCGTAACTGTGTGGATTTCCAGCTAGAAAATAATGTGATATTTTCCGTTACACCGTTGTAGCATGCCGTACAAAGAGCACCCTGTGTGTGAAGTTATATAAAGTAGTAGAGAGTGTAGTTAGGTTAACTCACACCATTATTGCTTTAGATTGAACGCATCTTACACTTCTATATTGTTTATTTTTCTACTTCTATTTCAATTTCTTAAACTTTTAGGAGCAGTATTGGCTCTCACTTTGCTCCTAGGGATGCTTCAGTTGGAAGGTGCTTCCTCTTTCCTTTCTTCTTTTATGCATATTTTTCGAAACCTTTGGTGTGTTGGATCGTATATTCGTACACTAGCAACGTGGATTGTCGGGTTCACAAGGAAACTATTGTTGGATTTCATATCATTTGTTTACATATGCACACACCAGAGGAAATTTGTTTGCATTTGATTGAATTCTTTTACTCTGCTGGTAGGAGCAAGGGCTCATTGTCATTCTTTAATTTCTCCCAATTTCTTGTGAGATCTTTGAGGAATATATGTGAATATATTCTTTAAATTAACAAAATTGTAGGTTTTGAAAGAAATATTCCATATTTTTAAGTGGATCTAGGTTGGTCTGTATTTAAGTTACATAGACTTTGATTTGAATGATTAGAGGTGTAAACGACCATGAGTCAAGTCGTGCTAAGCATGGTTCTTAAGTTTGTTTGAAATATTATCAAATTTCAAAAAATATGTTTAAGTTTGCTTAATAAGCAATCAAATTGAGTTTGAACGAGTTTTAATCAAGTCGAACTTGAATAATTTGTTAAATTTACACTTAATTTATTTATTTTCATAAATCGAGCTCAAGTCGAGCTTTTAATATTATCAAAAATAAAATTTGTTCAAGCTTGTTTGATATATTTCTATTAAATCGAACTAAAACGAGCTATTATCAAACAATTAACAATTTCGAGTCTATTGTTTAGTAATTTGTTTTGATTTTCAAACCCAGACAATCATGAACAACTTGCCATATCACACAAAGTACTTCAATATATTTTCCTCTCAAATATTGCAACTTTAGATTTAGACCTTGATCAATGGGCTCCTTCATATTAAAAAAAAAAAAAGAACAATACTGGACGTTAAAATTGGATAGTCCAAAAAAATAAAAATAAAAATTAGAACTTAAAGTATTACTATTACTCATCAATTAAAGTCTGTATTCGACAATGCATATGCATGACTTTTACCCTTTTTTTTTTTAAATTTAAATTATTATTTCAATCCTTTTTTTTCTTCCAGAAACGTGAAATCATTCATCATATCTTTTGAACTATGACAATCTCTAAAACATTTTTGAATATCGTAAATGATAAATTATAATCTTTTATGAGTTGTTTTTTTTTAATAAATTAAAGTCTTTAATTTAATATACAATTAAATCATTTAACCTCATCAGGTGTGTGGTTAGTTTTAAAATTTTTATTTTTATTTTTATTTGTGTTACAAATTAGATTTGCTCTTGTATGGTTAATCTCTTTTTATATAGAATTTATTTTTTACCCAAATTGTTTAGTATTAATTATTAGGATGTAATTGTAATTTTAGTTTTGTTGTTTATATATTATTTTATTCTAATAATTTATGCCATAATATATTCATATTTTATTTTATATTATATTAGTTTTAAATATAATTATCTTTTTCAATCCATATTTATGTCTTTTTCGAGTCGAGTAGCATGTTAATTTCTCATTCAAGAGTATTTCACCATAATTTATAATTATATTTATTATTTTTTTCTTTCTAATATAAAGAATTATAATAAATAATGAAAACATTTGAATCTGTTACACGTATTTTTTATTTTCTCTTAAACTAAAAGTAAACATATAAATTCATCTAATTTTCTGGATGAAAATAATACGAAAGAGTCGTGTGATGTGTCCAGCTAATATTGGCAAAGCATAAATCGTGTTGCTTCTGAGTCACGCATTCAATTAGTCCATACGTAAATCATCCGTGTCGGTGCCATAATTTCTGCAATTAAATTTTGGAAAAGATTCATTTGACGTAATCTCACAAAACGAGAGTAAAAATTTTAAGAAAAATTGATGCTCGAACTAATGAGAAGTAATAGTATATAGTAATTGATTATTTTAAAAATAATTTGTAATATAAGGGAAGAATGATAATATTTTTAATAAAAAATAAAAAATATTTAAAAAAATAAAAAAATGGTGTCAAATAAAACGCCCTCCCATATGTTAACATTTTAATTGAAAATTTTTTATATTTCAATTTGTTTTGTAACTTATTCACTTTTTTAATAACAGTAAAAAAATCAACAAATCAACAATGTTCTTATTGTATGTATAGTCCTCCGTGATTATATTCCCTTTTGTACTCACTATCATATTTGTCATTTTATTCCATTACAAAATAAAAATATTCATTTCTTATATATTCTTTAATATATATGAAAAAAAATCAAATGAATACTCTTTATCAGTCATTCTAAGATGATGTTCCACTTTACTTTCCATAATTTCTTTTTAATAAATAATCATTAAATTCTTACACACTTGTATTATTTAGAGAATTATTATTGTATATCAATACAAAAAACTCATTTTAAGCAACATAATTTATCAAAGATTGTCAACAAAAATAATTACATTTATTTTTTTAACACATGAAAATAGTATATTTAGAGGGAGTAGTATATATATAAATTATAATACTTTCATATATTGTTCATTTTTAATTTCCACTTGTATATAATTAAAGCTCATCAAGAAAAGGTTTTCACATATACTCCTATATAAAAATGTTTATAAAGCATCATCATCATGAAATTAAATATACTTTTCGTACTATGAATATGATTTATTGATTTTATTTTTTAATTCTTATAAATTTCCAATTAAGTTTTTTTATTCCATTTTGCATGTTGATGCGGTGTTATAGTCATAATTTATTGCCATATCTACCCACGTCCAATATTAATAATTACCCAATCATCCCAAATGCTGCAACGTGCCATCCCATTTCACTATTCCACTCTTTTTATTATTGTATAATAATAGACACCAATAAAAAAATTTTAATTGGTTAATATTGTCCACAATAATCAAATCAGTTAACTCAATATTCCACCATTAAATGGACTCTCATCAATTACGATATGGAAATCTAAATAAAGCCATAGAGAAGTGCTGGCTGATGGAGATTGTATTATTTCTACAAAACAAATTTGTTTCATTTTCTTTTCTTGAATATAGTCATATTTATTTTAAAAATCTAAAAATACTTGAGTTTGAATTAATCATCCTCTTTGACATGAGCCTATTATTACAAGATAAGAACTTATCGTATTTATTTAAATCGAGAATTCGAGATGGTTAGTCTTGATATTCAATTTTCAAGGTGGACCACTTTTCCAATTTTGCATAAGAAAGAGGACTGATGTGTTAAAAGGTGATCAAATTTGTTTTGACCAAAATTTTAAGAGTGGCCCCCAAGATTTCTTTTTACCCAATTTAGTGATTTTTTTTTTCATATTGGCGCCAAGCTTTAATATATTTTCAAAGAAAAAATAAAAAAATAAAATATAAGTGACCCTTAATATTTCCAATTATGGAACTTGTACTTTAGACAACTCAACATTTTATTACATTAATAGATTTAATCTGTAATTTGAGAGTATTAGAGTTGGTAGAGCAGATGAAAACAATAATTAACTTTAGAAGAAATGTGAAATAGTGCCCACGATTCTATTAGAATTTTTTAATCCTATTTTTAAGGGTGTTTATTAAAAAAATGTTCAATTTAAAAAAAAAAAATTGATTCGGTTGATGATTCGGTTAAAATAGTATAATTCAGTTGTATATATTTTTGTGACTTGATTGTAAATATTATGACTACATTAAGTTTTAATTAATTTACAATTGAGTCAAGGATATTTTCGTCATTTTAGGCATTTTAATATTTTAATTAAAAATATAATATTTAAAAAATTGTTAAATCTAAAAGGATATATTGAGAATTTCCCCTTAAAATTATTTATATAATTTTTTCTCTCTTTTTTTTTTTTCATATTTCTCAACTCCCAACTCCCATAATGTAATTTCTCTGTATTTCACAATTTAATAATAATAATAATTATTATTATTATTATGGCTACATTATATACTAGACTTAGCATATTATTACAGCAGCTAAATTCTCTAGCTTCTTCCCTAAAATTGCTAATTACAAATTATAAACTTACAAAATTGACAGAAGCAACAGTAGTTTAATCTAATTGACAAATCTTTAAGTAATATTAAATTATTCACTTTTCAATGTGTGATTTTAGAGTGGGGTAGATCATAACATGCTTTATTCTTTAAACTGCCAATAAATAAAACAGAAGATTATCAACTATGATGCTTCAAGTTAAACAATGCAGATGCAATATACCTTTTTACAGCTGCTTTATTCCTTAGATGGGAGATAGAGGAATAACTAGCATATTTTTACATGCTGAGAAAAGAATCTACAAACAAATCCAACACAAAGTCCACATAAGCAAACAGTTCCCTCCCCCCACCCACCCAACCCACCCCACCCCACTCCCACATTCTTTTCTTCTCTTTATATCTTATAAAGACTCAAATCAAGGCTGCTACTGTACCATAAAAGGTGACAAGTCCTACATTTTAACATGTCTTTGAAATTTTATTATATATATATATGTGTGTATTGTGTATGTATATATTAATGCATGGGAATATAAAGTTGTGACAACAGATTTTAGACCAGTCCCTATTCCAGGATCTCATGGGGATAACAAAAATTTTAAAAATAAAGAAGCTTATGCTCAAAGCATCTCTCTTTCTCTCTCTTCTCTGTGTGTGTTTCTCTCTCTTGAATTTTTTATGTTTTTCAGTGAAGCAAGGCATCTCCTGTTAGACACCTCCACATAGTATTGGTTTCCCCTGTAAGCATTCCATCCTTCCTTTGCTTGCAATTAATAACTTCTTGTTCTATTCTTTCTCCAATCATATTTTAAAATATGTAGCATTTTTTTGGTTCTTTCTCTCCAATTATCCCCTCAAAGTTAGGAATCTCTGATTACTTTCCAATGATAATGTAGCTCTACTTCATCTTCATTTCTTAGAAAAATCTTCTCAGCTGCCATTTTGTGTTGTTAAATATGGCTGCATTCTCTCCCCTTTGTACTTCCTCAATGTTGGTTTCTAACATGAATGCCTTCTTGCCTTCTCCTAGAGATTGAATCTTTCTTTCAACCTTGTGTTGTGTGATTATTACAACAAACTTTAGTTTCACATTCTTTACATTCAATTAAATTCTTTGATACCTTATAAAGAAAGAATTTTGATAATCCTTGAGGCTTCAAGAAACTGTGTTTTTTCTGTTTTAATTTTGTGGGATTTTCAGACATCAGATTTTAGGACAGGATGAGTTTCTTCACATTCATAACTGGATCTACAAAATCATGGCAACCAGCCATGACGGTGAATACAACCACAGCAGGTTATTGGTTAAACTGGAGGGTGTTGCTGTGTTCATTATGGGCTCTAATGTCGATGGTGTTCGCCTCGATTCTCATATCAAAACACGAGAATCGAAGGAAGACACAGCAAGGAGAAGGGAATGCTGAAGATCAACATCAAGAATCACCTGGAATTCTGTATGAAGATGAAATGTGGAAGCCTTGTCTTAGAAGCATTCATCCTTGTTGGCTTCTTGGATTCAGAATCTTTGCTTTCACTCTGCTTCTATTGATGCTTATCTTAAATGTTGCTGTTGATGATGGTAGCATTTTCTTCTTCTATACTCAGTAAGTCATCCTTCATACATTTTAAATTTCAAAAAAAAAAAAAAAATGTATTCTTTTTGGCAGAATTTTACGTCTTTGTTGTTATGATCAGGTGGACTTTTACTCTGATTACCATATATTTTGGGGTGAGTTAACTTCTCCACTATACTTTTGACTACTTATTTCATGTATACCCTCTCTTGACATATAAATCTACTGCAGCTTGGATCATTTCTTTCGATTCGAGGATGTCGTAAATACATGAATGGAGGTGATGCTGATGAGCATTTGGACACTGAAATGGGATCATTTGGGCACTCAACGAGTGGACAGACGGGTAAAGGAATGGCCGTCGATCAAGAACATCTCGTTCGCAAGAAAGCCGGATGCTTGGCCTATGTCTTTCAGATCATTTATCAGGTTAATCATTGAAAACCTTTCTGATATGAAGAATCTTACACCCTAAATTGTCATAGTTTTTTGACATTTCCATTTTTACAGATGAATGCTGGAGCTGTAATACTAACGGATACTGTCTTCTGGTTCATAATTGTTCCATTTCTTGTGATCAAAGACTACCATTTCAATTTTGTAAGTAGTTTCTTATTCTGTCATTTCTTCTGTGTTCCCTTTTTTTTTTTTTTTTTTCCTGATTAAAGTTTGGATCTCTGTTGCAGTTGCTCATAAACATGCATTCAATCAATGTTATTCTTCTGCTTGGAGACACTGCTCTGAACTGCTTGGTGAGTTGTCACTGCTTATGTTATATCTGATACGACGAACCACTTATTGCGACCTGTTTTCGTCTGACTTCAAATCATTGCAGAGGTTTCCCTGGTTTCGAATCGGATACTTCTTTCTCTGGACAGCAGTTTATGTTCTTTTCCAGTGGATCTTACATGCCTGTGAATGGATATGGTAAGATTCTAACGTCATTCATATGAATCATACCTTCTTTACTTGATTTGAAACATCATTTCTTTCTCCATTAGTAACAGCAAGTTTTGGTGTGAAACAGGTGGCCTTATCCCTTTCTTGATTTGTCATCTTCATATGCTCCATTATGGTAATGCAACAAACAATCACCCCCCCCCACCCACCCACCCACACATACACAACCCACCCCCTCTCTAGCTAAACTAATGAGGGCCCTCTTCAATTTTATGAACTATGCAGGTATTCAACTGTGGCATTGATGCACATACCATGTTATGGCATCTTTGTACTTATAATAAAGGGAAAACATTCTTTGCTGTCAAAATGGTTTCCTCAAACCTATAGGAACCTTCACACCAACACTACCTGAAAATCGAAATCATGCAACAAGTTTTGGGATCTATGTTAACGCATTTGAAGACGACTGAAGGCCAAGCTTACCCTGCTCGACACGATCTTAGAACAGCGAAAATCGCAGATGATCTCTGACCATAGCCCAGACACAACACATTTGATGACAATACCTTGCAGTCTTTCTTCAACACCTTATTACATTTCTCTAGATATGATCCATTCATACAATCCAAGCAACTTTAAGTTTTGAGAGATGTACATGTTATAACAGAATACAATCTTAATTTTCAAAGCCATAAATGTAACTAAATATTAGCACATCAGATTAAAAAAACACAAAAAGTGAAATTTTCTATAGCTATTGTCTACTTTCCCCTGTTCACTGCATCATTTTCTTTGGTATAATAGTCGTGTCGTATCTCAAATGTAAATTTGAAATACAGTTAATCTTATTACATTTCTCTAGACGGTAATAAATGTAGGCCATAGGTAAATGCAACTATGAAGCTTATGAGCTCTGGAATTTAATATCACAACAGGGCAATCGAAACATTCTATATACAGAGAGGATGAATTAACGTATGGATGCTCCCTATACTGAAACTAAGTTACAAACAAATAAAAAACTCTAAGAGCAATTATGCAACATATTACAAAAAAATACACTCAGTGCAAGAATAAGAAACGAGCTCAAGCTTCTTTTTTTCTTTTTTTTTTTTCTAGTGGGTGGGGGATTGAACACCCCAAAACAACAAGGCTTTAGATGATAGAGCTCAGAGGGAGGTGTTGGGTAATGAGCCCATTGGAATAACGTTTCTAAAACCTTCTGGCTCTTGCTTTGTGGCAACCTGAGCCCTCCCAGAAATTACTTTCGAAAACAAGCCAGAAAGAAGCCCGGTGCTAGGTTCTACCGTTCCTCCGACTAAATTCAAATTGCCATCAACACTACGATTTCCCTCATCCGAACTTTGGTGTGTTTTATCTTGTTTAAACCGAACACCACAGGAACAGGTACTTAGTTTTTTGAAGCAGTTCCTGTGGAAAACTGATGCACAAGATCTACACTTTTCGACCTCTCCTTCCTGTTCCATTTTTTATATATCAGGTGCTACATAAGATTATCATTTCTTCTGCCCTATAGTAACATAGCTGAATTATCCAATGGACAAATATAGTAGTCTGGTAATAGTACTTCAAATTATATAGACAACCCAGATTTGTAGGGTATCTGGATGCTTTTATTTTCTTTTTTATCTTTGGAAGGAATAATTACCTGGAAAGGAAAAATGAGAGAAAGTGGATCTTGACAGTCTTGCCGAGCACTGCAGGGAATTCCAACATCATAGCATACAAGGCATTGATCGGTGATATGTTGCTCAATTTTTCGAGAGACAGTTTCAACCATCACCGGTAGAGCTGCAACAAGAGAAGTCAAAATATTACAATGCATCAAGAAGTTCTTTAGCTATTTCAGGCAGAAAGTGATCTGATAACAGAATAAAGAATAAGCGAAGTACTTGGGAAACTAGAGAGCTACCAGAGGATCGATATGGGTATATAGATGGAAAAATATGATAGAATTATTAAAAGAACAGAATTCTACGGAGAAATCCGTGCTTAGGAAGCAAATGCAATGATACTTATGCTTGTTAACACGAGACTTAACATTATTTCATCAAAATGATACACATGCCGCCACATGCATAACACGAAATTGTGAGTGCATATGAGCACAGAAAACAATCAATTTTTTAACTAAATAATCAGTGGACATAATTGATCGGACTATAGTGTGAAATTGGTAAATGTTATTTCACTGGAAACGGTTACAAAGTACTTACGTACAGTGCGAATACAAATCTTATCCCGCCTATCCAACCTACCCAGTTGAAAAAATAAGCAGTTGTGTACAAGTATGCAGTATAAAGATCATGCTTTTCGAAAAGGAAACTTTAAATGAAGTATGTATTCTAACGTAAATTAAAGCACTTAAACAAAATATGAACTCTATACTCAAATTACAAGTACATTGCATATACAGTAAACTTCACCTGAAAAAATCCCCTTGGAGAGATCAATGAGGTCTTTTAGAGCGAAGAAATCATTACTATCAAGAAGGTATCTCCGAGATCCAAGACCTTTATAAATGGATCTACGAAATGGGCAGCGAACATATGGCAACAAAGATCGAATTCTATTCCGGATATTTGCCACATGCTGCAATGTTGGAACCTTGGTAAATAGAAAAGGATTCACAGCACTGACACACAGCATAGGCTGCAAGAAAAGGAGCAAAATTAGAATAAAAAGCACAAAACTGTCTCGTTTAGTTTTTGTTAAAACACTTCTCCTACCATTCTTACTACCAAAATACAACTCATTGATTTTCTAACCAGCACAAAACATTTTTCAAAACTCACTTTCAAATTCTTCTTACAAAATCTGAACACCTAAAAGCCAACTAAACATCCCAAAATGCATTCAGACAATCTAACATTACCAGGCATTATCTTCGATACCTGGTCGTTAATAGAATCCAAAAATGATTTTGCCAGCTGAGATACTGAGTATCGAGTAAAATCCCAATAGTGCAGAACTCTAGCAGGTAATACAGCTGTATCATTGGTATGGCATGAAGAGCAGAACAACTGGCCACTGTATTCGCAAAGACGAGGTTTTCCCCAACCTAGTGCCTGTACAAGTTCCTGTACCCGTGTTCTTCCATCATCAAAATTTCTGTGACATCCCGCGCATCTATAGTGTTGTGCATCCAGCATCTGTCTCATTGATTTCAAAGGACGGATTTCAACAACAAGAGAAATGGTCTGCCCCAAGGTGGACAACTTTTCAATCTCTGTGTCTCTGTTGGCTAATGGTGAGTGGGATACACTAGGACCCGATGCAGGAGAATCAGGTACTGAGTCTGATGGCGAAAGGAAACAACGGAGAGCATTAAGGACGCTAGACGAATATCTAGGGTGGATAACAGACTGTAAACACTCTTGGATTAGGACACTCCTCTCTGCAACGACGTCTGGAGAAGCATTACCAAAAATCTTTCTTGATTCTTTTTCAACAGAGGACCAGGATGAAGGAAGACTCCAACCATTGTCGGAAAACAGTTTCTTCAACCGTAGATATAGAGCATTGAAGTCACGATAACGATGCTCAACCTCCCAATGGTCTTGCCCACTCCACACTCTTATTTTATAAACGGTGTATTTTTGGACTCCAACAAGCCTTTCACTGAATGATACATCTCCTTTCCTTTGTCTTGCACCCACAACCTCAATCCTATCAATTTCAAGAGGTTGTTGAATCCAATTATAGGCAAAATCTGTCCCAGATGTAGAAGCACTAGAGCCTCCATCTCTCGATGGTCGAGCAAAGTGAGATTGATTTTTCCTTGTACCACGGGTAAACCTACTAGATGCAGGAGACTCAACTGATTCAAGAAGTATGTCTTCCATATCATTAACAATTTCATCATAGACATCATTTAACTCAAAATCCCTTGTCTGCAAGACATTACACAACAATCACTAAAAAAAATAATCATAGAGAATAACCATACACCAAAACGTTAGGGAAAAAGAAAAAAATACCTCAACTGGCAGAAAATGATTTTCAATCTGGTCAAATGAAGAAGAAAAATGGCTCTTAGTTGCAGCACTTTTATCTGTACCAGCCAACAATGGAAACTGAAATGAATTGATGTCTTCAAATAACTTTATCTCCATATCTTCCTTACCTTTCAGTTGATCAAAATCATTGTGATGTATCACAGGCTCCGAAAGAGGATTGAATGCTATGTTTGCTTCCTCCAATTTTCTCTCTTGAAATACCAGATCTTGATGAAAGGACATGGCCTCACTGGTACTCACATCTTCATTTTTCATTTCTGACTCATTTTCAACACTTTTAATCTTCTCATTTGCAGGAGCTGGACTTTTCAATGGGTCCTCATCTGTCCGGAATATATCATCAACACAACTGTTTCCAATATATTCAACTAATTCGTCAATATCACTGACTTGATTGCTTTGAACACGCACTCCTTTTGCAATTTCAGATTGTTCAACTTTCATAAGATTAGTTGAGACTGTGGATAAAGCATCCATATTTTTCCATTGTAATTCATCACCATCTTTAACTTCATGGCAAGCTGTGGGGGTACTTCCAAAATTATCTTGTACACTGCCTACATTAGGATTTGTAACAGAATCACCAGCAAGAAAACCAGAAGAGCTAGTACCACTTTGTGGCACAGTTGGTCTTTTAGCCTGACTTTCACCCCAACCCATTAAACCAAAAGTACTTTCTCTGCTTTCTTGGATGAAATCATCCCAATCATCAGCACCAAATGCCACAGCAGAGTTCATAACGAACTGATTTTCTTTTATCCTACTCTCCCCACCATGAAAAGGTGCATTCTTACCATAATACAAATCAATCTTCCTATCATCATCACTACCAAATCCATACATCGAATCCTCACCCTCCGAGTGTTCACACCTTGATGAAGCTTCATCTTCATCTGATAAGTTCCTATTCTCACGACATCCATCAATTTCATATTCTCCTCTATTCTCACTCCCCTTCTGCATTCTTGAGATTCCCCCATCATTCCCCTTTCTACCATTATCAATCACAACCTCATTCCCCCTCAAATCAACATCACTAACAGAAAAACCCTCTGTTCCCCCATTCAAACTCAACATCCCAATATCGCTGTCGACATCACAACACTCCGATTTACGATAGCCGGACAAAACCCTATCAGCCCCTATGCTCCTAAAATCAGTATTTTCACCCCCAAGTCTGAAGCCTTTCAATGACCCAAAATCAGAATCTTGAAATGAGCCACCTCGAAAACTAGGGGTACCCATTGCTGAGCTGGCACTACAGTACCTATCGAACTCCGATTCGCCGCCGCAAGAGGAGTAGTGCGACAAGTCATCTCCACCGTCCGATTCTAGATCGCCGGCGGGACCATCGGGAGAGGCCACCGGAGAGGACATGTTATCCTCCGCCCCCTCTCCGTTTATCATCTCATTTAACCTCAGCGTATAATTGATTGAAAATATACTGTTGATGTTTACAAAGTATTCATCTAAGCATAAAATAAAAAAAAATGGAATTCTCGATTAAACTGTTTGTGTGATTCGAGAGAGGAGAATCATAGAGGAAGAGTAGACAGACAGCTTACAGAGACACCATTTTAGATCTTAGAGTCGCGTTTCGTGTTTTCTGTTTGATAGCGACTCTATTTAAACAATATATTTAAAAAAGGAAGAAAAAAAAGAATTCTACTCTGATTTTTTCTTACCCACTACTTTCCAAATTCAAGAATATATTTAAGTTAGATAAATAACCAATACAACATTGTACAAATTATCAAATAAACCAAACTAGCGATTCCAACCCCGATCAAGAACGAAATCACGTTCGCCATGGTCACTGATTTTAAAACCCCCAATTTGCGAACGGCGTAAGCGACTTTGGTTGAGTGATAGATTGGAAGAGAGGAACAGTAAAACTAAAGAAAGAGAATTTTTAGTGTGGCGATAGATTGGAGAGATCGTCAAACTCAAGAAAGAGAAAAAGAATGGCAAACGTAAAATACGGAAGAAAAATAACGTAATAAATAAATGAAAAAAAATGAAAAAAGAAGGTGCTTGAAAAAATCTGACAGTGCCATGCCATCATGGAAGAAAATTAGACACCCCACGTCAGCAGAAGCAAACTGCCATTATAAAATGTCCCATTTTTTTTCAATATAAGTAGCGTCTCACAAGAGACTTTGTTAAAAAAAATAGATACTCTCTTGTGAGACGGTTGTGAGACGGGTTGATCAGTTATTAAAATATGCTTATCATATAAGTAAAGTATGTTTATTTGTAGTTAGAGTATGTCAATAATAAATTATATTATAACATTCTAAAATCATACTTTAATTAATCATCTATCATACTTTATAAAACATACTTTAACAACCATTAAACATACTTTATCTATATGCACATCTCACAAACGGTCTCACATAAGTAGCGTCTCACAGGAGACTTTGACTTTAAGGAATAAGACAGAGTGAAATAAAAATTATTGACTATTATTTTACAAATTAAAATTATTATTTAGTTTATTGTTGATTATTTTTAAAGTTAAATACATTTACATATGGTAAATATTCAAAGAGAGTTGCTAGCATAAGAATAAATTATGACGACAAATGTTACTCTTCTCGAAAAAATTATGCATAAGAATAATATTACATTTTGTATATTATTGTGCTGCAGAGTATAAACACTTGCTTTGAATTTTATTTTATTTTTGGATCGGTACTTGCTTTGAAATTTATGTGCAACAGAATGCAAAGACGTATTTGTGTTTTTCTAATATCAAACTTTGTTCGGTAATTTGGACAACCACCAAGGATGCAAGTATTTGTGTTTTTCTATTTACAAATTTGTTTGATAATTTGGATAACTACTAAGGATGCAGAGAACACATCCACACGTACATTTCTTTCCAAGGAACTCACAATTGATTTAAATCACATATTAGCTCACATGTAAATAAACACAAAATAGTGATTCCTCATTCAAATCACACAAACAAAACATGACATTTAAATTAACAAAGATTAACAAATAATATATACACAAGTCATTCCATAGCCACAATCATCACCCCAATCCGAAATAATGAATCTGCTCATTAAATTTGATCACATGTAAACAATGTTAACCTCTTTAAAAAAATTATCCATATCTATTGGACAATCCAATTTCATCCGATCATTCACACATGAAGCAAATGGAGCTTAGAGTCTAGCATACAAACTCATATTATAACCCTTCCATCGAACTCGTAGAAAACAACCATCGATTTCCAAAAATAAGCCAAAAAGGTTGCAATAATAATAATCAAGAAAACATATGGGTACAACATCTAAATAACCTCGAGCACTTAGTATGTCACCATAATATAGAAATGAAAATGTCTCCATAGCATGATTCATTCTTCAGGAAATATACACCACGAGACTCTATTATCCGTGCTAGTTAATTGCTTGTATTTCTTGTATTGGACATCTAGAAATGGATAACTTCAACATGAGAGCAAAACATAGTCCTCCTTACCCACTCTCACCCATCACAATAAAGTTATCCTAGGAAATTCATGATAACCAAATGAAGTACTAAATTGCAGAGCAAGAAATCAGCAAAAGCACGTTCTGGGGGTAAATCCTGCAAATATGGACACAGAGTAAGTGACAGGGAACATAAGAAAATTAAGGAATTAGTGTCATAATTTTACAATTATGTAGTCATATGGATGGTCAATGATAACTGACTATAATCAATCTGCTGATAAGATTACTATATAGAAGACTATCATTTTATAGGGTAAGGAAATGGTACAAGTATTAGTTCAATAATTACATATGATCCAGTGACTACTTAGCAATTTTCAGTGTAAAAACTTTGGTTTAAAGCACCCCCGGTAAATATAACAGCTAACTAAGTAAATGCAAAAGCAAATGATAAAAGCAGAATTAAATATTCAAGATTTCATATCAATAAAGAGATGATTATCTTTGCTTTCTATAACTTAATAAGGGAACTTTCTCAAAGATGTGTTACCTTGAATTCCTTGTTGTCTTTGTTTACTTGAATTCGAAGACTAACTGAAACAAAAAAACATAAAATTTTATGTTCTAATTTATGTACATGTACATCTAGTTAATATATTGACATAAAGGACATGTAATCTGCTTACCAGCAAGGACTGCAGTCCCTACACATGAAAGTACGCCCGAAAGAAAGGAGTTGAACGGGAAAGATCCAACAATAGCCATGTAAACTACCTGATATCGACGGTTATGAAACAAACATCAGATTTCTCATATTCGAAAATTAATCGTGATTCATTTGAATAATAACGTCTGAAAAATTAGAAGCTGATTGTTTAATACAGATATGTGATCTGTGAACATTTACTCTTCAAGGGTCAGAATCTTCAAATATGAAATTCATGAAATAATCACCTAATACCAATCCCAAAATAAATATTCAACTCAACACCAGGAAGGTTCTTTACACACTCCTAACCAATATCCTAAGGTCTCCACTTGCGGAAATCTGATTTCTGATCCCAAATTACAAACCAAAAAAGAATCTGAACATCTCCAACAGTCGAATACTACCACTACACAACAGCCCATCCTGACATTCAAAAAGCCTAAATACCAAAGAGTAATCAGATTTACCTCACCCAATAATCTGATATGAAATCCAATGGCAGCATTCATGGGTAAAATCAGTTAAGATGCAAGATCCTAGATCTCAAAAAATGAATTTTTTAACCACGAATAAACGCGATATCAGTGAGGAGGAGAGTCCGTGCTATCAAATTAAATTGAAATCGAACCTGAATTACAGCAGTGACGACAGCGAACACAATGTAGAGATCAATGATCTGAAAATAAACGAAATATTTCAGCTAAATTGGTCCCAAAAAAGAGAAAAAAACTAGCATCAAAGAAAAGAGTGAGAGTGGAGGCACCTTGAGATTATTGGGGGTAGCGGCGTAAGCAGATCGAAGAGAATGAAGAAGAGCTTGAGCATCCTTAGTCGTCGACGATTTCCCCATTTCTGTATGCAATGACAAATGGAAACCGCGAGTCAACTCAAAACCCCTTCTCCGTGTTCTGTTCTGTGAAAATATTGGTTACTTCTTAAAATCGCTCTTACTAGAAAACGTTTTCTATTGGCGTGTATTTAGGTTGGGCCTTTTATGTTGGTGCTGGTGACCCAATATGATGTTGGGCTGCCGTATGCGGTAGTGGACTTGCATTAGGCTGATCTTGGAGGCCCATTTAGTAGATCAATGATGTTGGACTGCCGTAAGTGTTCACTCGAACCGAGAAAATTTCAATTTGTCCTGTCATTTTAGTAAAATTCAATTTTAGTCTTTTAATTTTGGCAAACACTATTATGAATAGGTTTCACAATGTGTAAATCTTGTAGTTTCATTACAATCCTATTGTACGTTAGGTTTAGTAGGGGATTTAAATTGAGGGATCATAAAATTTACAACGGTTTACAAATGTGGACCACATAGTTTACCGTAAACACGATTAATATAAAACTACCTCTTTAATTTTTAACTTTTATAATTTTATAATTTTTTTACTTTTATAATTTGAACCATTTACAATTAATTTCAGTCCTAAAACTTTTAACATTTTCAATTTTATTTATTTGTGAAAAAAAATTACAGGACATACAAGTCCTTTAAGTTTGCAATTTTTTTTTTCAAATTAATTAAAGATAACAAAAATAAAAAATTTAAAAGACTCAAATTAATACAAAATGATTAAAATTAAAAATTTCAAAAGTTGGATAAAGATTGAGTTCAAGAAAAAATTATGTGATATTAACTCTCAACCATAACCTCCTCTCCAACTTGAAGCTTGTGCTTTCTATTTGCTTCAGCCAGTAAAAATCTGAAGTTATGAAAAAGGGAATTGTGAGCAGGATTGAATAGTGAAAATCTGAAGTCCAATGCAAAAGGTAACAGCACACACTTCACATCTTGAACACATTTTACAACAAGTGGTACATGAATTAATCATCACAACACTTGAACGAACATAATCTAGATAGGCTGATTTGATGAGCAATCAACCGTTATAGAGAAATGTTCTTCACTGGACACTGCTTTATCACTTGAGGTTGGACGATGATCATTTTTCAGAAACAAAGCCCGCCAGTGGTCTATAGATGCAGCTTCATCATGATCCATTGGTGGCCATTCTTGCTGCTGCAAAAGTTGAACCACTTGTTCTGTTTCTCCAAGAAGGCGAAAAGCTTTCCGAACGCTCTTCTCTCTCTTCTCTATAGCACTGCGATGACACATTGTTGTAATAACGTGTGGTATATTGGTGAGACAAGCCGCCAATATATCTGCTATCATCACACTTAATCTCTCGAACAATACCTCATCCGTTTGCTCATTTTCGTGTTCCAAGGACGACAGAATAGTTCGAGTGATTCTGAGCATGGAGTTTGCAGCTACTACTTTGGCAGGCCAGTTCAGAGGATTTTGCATACTCAGATCATTCTGCTTTTCTTTCTTGAACTTTGTAACCATCGTCTCTGCTTTGGTACTCAGATCTCTTATTGCTTCCTTGGAGTTGTTGGATGTACGGCTGAGATTGAACCACCATTTCTTGTAGTAAAACAGAACTCCAATCCAACAAATATCAGCAGCTGTTGTGATGTTGATCAGACGCTCTTTATGCAGTGTTTTGTCGACCAATTTGGCGAAGGAGAGCCCTTCGCTCACGCTGCTCAATAGCAGACTCCGTCTGTGACTCGCAACGCTGGGAAGTGCAATCGCAATGGTTGTGAGGGTCACCACAGGTAGTGTCCAACAGTTGGGAGGTTCTTGACTTGGAATTTGATAGCTATCAAACTGTCCAACTCCATTGAAATTCATAGACTTGTTTAGAAGAGGTAGGAGATTCATGGGTTGCTTGTCTCTGCCTTGCTGAATCACGTGGTTCGCCTCGCGGGACATTTTCTTGAGGACCCTTTCTGGCAGCTTCTGCTCGCCTTCAAGTAGAACAACATAATGGTTGAGTTTGATCAGATCCACAGATTCTTGATCATGACTTTTGCAGATTGAAACACAATTCACAATTATTTTGATGATGACAAAGATGAGGAAACAGGGGAATGTGAGCAAGATAGGAAAGACAGCCAGCAGTCTTCCAAGTTGAACAGTGATAGCCTGAACTACTATGCAGAAAGTGAGAGCAAACCACTTGGCAATATAACCACATTTTCCTATCCGTTTTTGCATTTGAGAACCTGCAAAGCTGTCCCTACAGTCCACCAGAGTTTGAGTCCAACGGCTCTCAATCACAAATGGTTTCTTGAGTGTTGTTATCCAATTGGCCGAGCATTCGAAGGTGACAGCACCGTACCATCTCAAGGTTGGAGCAATCGAACCGACAAACACGCCCAACGACTGGATAGCCAGAATCCATGTGGTCGAACCTTCATACTTTGATTTAGGTTCTGGAAGGAATTTTTGATTGGTTCCACTGAAAGGTACAATGGAATATATAATGCTGCCAATGCTAGTGAGAAAAGGAAGCAAGTAGAAGAATTGCAGACGACAGAGCGTGCCATCATAAACTGTGGGTTGCTGGTTTCTGCCATGATCCAATATTTCATCATCCCTCCTCTCAGATCATCAACTTTTTCTGATCTCCCTCTCACTCTCACCACCTGGTTTTCTTGTGTCAAAACTGATCTGTGCAGCTCCTGGTACGTGGCCTCCAGCCTCCGTTTGATGGTCGGAATCATAATGGCTACTGATACTAATTTAACCAGCAAATGGAGCATCATGATTACGAGGATGATGAAGATTGTCATACCGACAACAAATATAGATTCCCTCAACAGAAACAGCTGAATCAGAACATTGCCAGAGACAGTGATTACAAGAATGGCAAGACCCACCACGTTGGCCAGATTTCTCGTTTTAAGACTGAAAATTTAAATGTTGTAAACAGAACACCAACTCTAAATGCATGTATTTTGATTTTCGCACCATTATAAGTACATGTTTATTATTAAACGAATGAAATAGGAAATGAAAAACCAAAGCGTATTCGGTGAAATTTTAAGGGAAAATATAAAATCAATCTTTTATGTTTGGTGTAATTCAAATTCAGTCCCCAAATATGCTAAATTCGCAATTTTGATTTTTTAGTGTCCAATTTTGATCCCTTTTAGTAATTTTATCAAATTAAGTCCTATAATTTTAGATCAAAATTGGACAAATTCTAATATAAAAGGGAACAAAAAAAATTAGACTAAATTCGATAAAAGAATTGAATTTGAACAAAAAAAGGATTAAAATCCGACACTAGAGGATTAAAATTGCAAATTTAGCAAACTTGAGGACTGAATTTGATTCATGCTAAACATAAAGGATTAATTTTGATGTTGTACCAAATTATAAGTGTGGATATTGTAGGGTTTTGCAAATTTGGTTTAAGTTTTGCAAAAAAAATTTGCAAAGATACTAAATTGAAAAGGTTAAAAGCTATGGGACAAAAGTTGAAAAAGTAAAAGTTAAAAGAATAAAATTGATTTTGCCAAAATTACAGGACAAAAAATTTAAAATTTCACTCTTTTAAAATTAGTCCAAATTGTGTCAAAAATTTGGAAGACTTAATATCAATTTCAATCCTATAACTTTGATTAATTCAATTTTGGTCCTTTAACTTTAAATTTTTCAATTTTAATTATTTTATACTCCTTCCGTTCCATAGAAGTTGACACACTTTTCTTTTTGGTTTGTCCCACTAAAATTGACACATTTCCTTTTTAATACATGGGACCCACACAAAAACAATTAATCTATTCTCATGGGTCTCACATATCACCTCTAATACAACTACCCACTACACATTAAATATTATTTCTCTCACTTTACTTTACTTCACTTTATATTAAATTATTATACTCCTTAATCTCCGTGCCTAAAAAAATATACCAACTTTTCCAGAACGGAGGGAGTATCACTTTCAGTGCTCTAGCTTTAAACTTTTTAAAGGACTTGTAAGTCCTATAACTTATTTAATTTTATTTTTTTTGTAAAAGAACTAAAATTGAAAAAGTTAAAAATTATGAGATTAAAATTGAAAAAGTAAAAGTTAAAAAATCAAAATTGGATTTAACCAAAATTATAAGACCAAAAATGAAATTTTCTCTTTTTGAAATTAGTCCAAGTTGTTTTAAAATTTTAAATTGATCCGTTAGAATGGGTCATTCTACTAGTTACGTATGTGATATTTCTTTTCTCGGTTCATGTTATAGTATAAATTGTTAAAAAAATACCTACTTTCTTTAAAAAAAAATCAGATATGACACTATTAATTAGTACGATTTAACAATTATGTCCCTAGTTTAACATACAATCTTTTAATTAAAGATTTCTATCAATTGTCAATTAAAACATTGCCTTAATAGAATAAAATGAGAAAGAACGAATAGAAAAAAAATCATAAAACAAGAAATAGAACAAAAAAAAAAAATTAGAACAGAACAAAAATACAAAGTTTGAATAGAATAAAATAACAAAGTATGTGTAGGCACTTGAATTTTATTGCCTATTAAAGGAAAATATGTGGCAAATTAATGCAATAATTATCAATTAATTATTTATTTATTAAGGGATTTAAATAAATAAATTCCTAAAATAAATGAGTAAATAATTTATAATTGGGTAAGATCCAGTCAAATAAGTCTGACTTAAAGCCTAAGAAAGTGAAAGGCCCAAGCCCGCATAATTAGGTCAAAACTGACCAATCAGGCTGCGAGTTATTTATGGGGCATGCTCATTCCTCACCTATATAAGGAGTCCTCCTCCATTCATTCCAGACACACTCAAATACTTGAAGACATAAACGCTCTGAAGAGATCAAGAACACGAGCAGCGCTCCCTTGAGATCTTCAAGCATCTTCAAGTCAAGAACGGCAAGCGATTCGGGATTAAGGTGCGGAGCCACCCAAATCAAGCGTTCTTCATATACTGAGTTCTTCGGTGTTCTTCGCGCCAAGAACAGCATACGACCCGGGATTAAGGTGCTAAGCCCCCCAGATCGAGTGTTCTTCGGATTGAGTACGTTTAATCCAAACAAAGGCTCGACGCCTCTGGATTAACGTTATAAGATCCCAAATCCGAGTTCGGAAAAGCTTCAACTGAAGATCCGACTCAACACACGCGGTCAAGTCAACAAGTCAAGTTAAATTCAAAGTCCCAAGTCAAGTTAAAGTCAAAGTCCCAAGTCAAGTCAAAGTCAAAGCCAAGTTGGTTCGAAAGAAGAATCAGATGATTGATAGAGATTGTTTTCTAAATTATCAAGTTCAATCCATCTGGATTATCATTGTAATTCTCATGTGTTTATTTTATTATAAATACAATATTTATTGTTATAAATTTTGGCACGCCCAGTGGGACAGTCTCTACCTCTCATCTCTTCTCTCAACAAGCTCGAAGATACAAAGTATGACTCCTCTTAGGATCGCGATAAAAAGGTCATCTACCTCAAAGCCTTTAGAGCTACAAGCTGTGAAGACGCAAGTTATGACTCCGCTAAAGATTGCGATACGAAGGACTACTGCATCAAAGCCTCCATAGTTGCAAACTGAAAAGGTTGAAGTCGTTACAAGAAGTATGTCTGAAGGCTCCTCAAAGACAAATTGTATGGTGGGGATTACTCTCAATAAGCCATTGCACATCGACAAAGATAGTGAAGATGACTCTATCTGCTCAACTCCTCGCTCCACGCCAAGCTCACCACCTGCCTCAACTGAAGCTGCAGTGATGACGACAAGTGCTATGACCATTGATGATCAACTCGCAAGTATGATGAGAGCCATTGAAGGACTCAACAAGCATATGGAAGCTCAAGACGCAAAGATCTCTGTACTTATGAAGAAAATGGATAATGCGGAGATAAGCCATGCAAATAAGAAACAAGTTGAGGATGAGCACGAGGAGGAAGACTCGATGAAGCATCATTCACCTGAAGAAAAGCCAGCTGAGGATAAGATACAAGTTTCAACTGATGGAACGCTTCCTATCAACCAACTAAAGAATATCGTGATAAATACGATAAAAGATAAGCTTGAAAGGAGCTCCAAATCTTCTTCAACCTATGTCAAGCCACATACAAAGAGGATTGATAACTTGAGGATGCCAATTGACTACCAACCTCCCAAGTTTCAACAATTTGATGGCAAAGGCAATCCGAGACAACATGTGGCGCACTTCGTCGAGACATGCAATGATGCTGGGACCAACGGAGATCACATGGTAAGACAATTTGTCCGATCTTTAAGAGGAAATGCCTTTGATTGGTACATCGACTTGGAAGCCAACTCCATTGACAGTTGGGGGCAAATGGAAAAAGTATTCCTCAACCGCTTCTACAGCACACGAAGAACTGTTAGCATGATGGAGCTAACAAATACTCATCAAAGTGATGAAGAATATGTCATCGACTACATCAATAGATGGAGGAGCCTCAGCCTCAATTGCAAAGAGAAGCTGTCAGTAACTTCAGCTATTGAAATGTACATTCAAGGGATGCCATGGAATCTTCGCTACATACTTCAAGGAATTCAGCCAAAGACTTTTGAAGAATTGGCTACAAGAGCTCACGACATGGAGTTGAGCTTGATATCAAATGATATTGAATGGCCATCTATTCAAGACTCCTACGAGTTTGAGGACATGCCTTCTGATGAGCTCGTGGAAGATGAACCACAAATAAAGAATGCAGTTTCCATAAAGATTCATAGAAATGAAGTGGAAGCAAGAGAAATCAATGCATCCCAGGATTGGGGGCAATGAACTGTTGATAAATCAAAGACAAAGCTCCTTGACATGAGCGAAAACTGTCCACATAATGCTCCTTGATACGAGCTTAAACTATCTAAAATCTCCCAAATCAAACTTTCAGCTCCTTGACACGAGCTAAAACTGTCCACATGACGCTCCTTGATATGAGCTAAAACTGTCCACATGTTGCTCCTTGATACGAGCCTAAACTATCTAACACAAATCAAATGCCACGCTCCTTGATATGAGCTAAAACTGTCCACATGATACTCCTTGATATGAGCCTAAACTATCTAACACAAATAAAATGCCACGCTCCTTGATACGAGCTTAAACTATCTAAAATCCTCAAGTCATGCTCCTTGATATGAGCTTAAACTTTCTAAAATCCTCAAGTCAAAGCTCCTTGGCACGAGCGAAAACTGTCTACATTACGCTCCTTGATACGAGCTTAAACTATCTGAAATCTCTCAAGTCCACACAGCGCTCCTTGATATGAGCTAAACTATCTACATGTTATGCTCCTTGACACGAGCTTAAATTGTCTAACTCAAATTAAATCTCCTTGAGAAGAGACAAAACTCTCTACATGTTCGATACTCCTTGATATGAGTATAAACTATCTGCACATCAAATCAAATCTCCTTGGGAAGAGAATAAACTCTCTACACATAAAGCTCCTCGGCACGAGTGAAAACTGTTCATACAATACTCCTCGACACGAGTGAAAAATATCCACACAAGGCTCCTTGATACGAGTATAAACTGTCTACAAGTTCAAATTCAAGACTCATTGACACGAGTATAAAATATCAGTAAATTCAAATTCAACGCTCCATGACGCACGAGCCTAAACTGGATATTACTCCTGGCCCACATGAGTATAAAATGTGTACGGCCCCCCATTCAAATCAAATCATGTCTCTTTGAACTACGTTTTGACTTGATCCTCTTCAAAGAGGTACGTAGGCAACTTAGCACTCTGCTAAGTTCAGTCATAATTCAGGCTATTCATATCAAATTGGAGAGGCAAACAATAAAATTCAATCATGTTGATCAAGAAATGGATTGTCGCAATTTGTTCACCTCAACACAAAGGCGTCCGTGAACAAAATGCGAGGGGGGCATTTGTAGGCACTTGAATTTTATTGCCTATTAAAGGAAAATATGTGGCAAATTAATGCAATAATTATCAATTAATTATTTATTTATTAAGGGATTTAAATAAATAAATTCCTAAAATAAATGAGTAAATAATTTATAATTGGGTAAGATCCAGTCAAATAAGTCTGACTTAAAGCCTAAGAAAGTGAAAGGCCCAAGCCCGCATAATTAGGTCAAAACTGACCAATCAGGCTGCGAGTTATTTATGGGGCATGCTCATTCCTCACCTATATAAGGAGTCCTCCTCCATTCATTCCAGACACACTCAAATACTTGAAGACATAAACGCTCTGAAGAGATCAAGAACACGAGCAGCGCTCCCTTGAGATCTTCAAGCATCTTCAAGTCAAGAACGACAAGCGATTCGGGATTAAGGTGCGGAGCCCCCCAAATCAAGCGTTCTTCATATACTGAGTTCTTCGGTGTTCTTCGCTCCAAGAACAGCATACGACCCGGGATTAAGGTGCTAAGCCCCCCAGATCGAGTGTTCTTCGGATTGACTACGTTTAATCCAAACAAAGGCTCGATGCCTCTGGATTAACGTTATAAGATCCCAAATCCGAGTTCGGAAAAGCTTCAACTGAAGATCCGACTCAACACACGCGGTCAAGTCAACAAGTCAAGTTAAATTCAAAGTCCCAAGTCAAGTTAAAGTCAAAGTCCCAAGTCAAGTCAAAGTCAAAGCCAAGTTGGTTCGAAAGAAGAATCAGATGATTGATAGAGATTGTTTTCTAAATTATCAAGTTCAATCCGTCTGGATTATCATTGTAATTCTCATGTGTTTATTTTATTATAAATACAATATTTATTGTTATAAATTTTGGCACGCCCAGTGGGACAGTCTCTACCTCTCATCTCTTCTCTCAACAAGCTCGAAGATACAAAGTATGACTCCTCTTAGGATCGCGATAAAAAGGTCATCTACCTCAAAGCCTTTAGAGCTACAAGCTGTGAAGACGCAAGTTATGACTCCGCTAAAGATTGCGATACGAAGGACTACTGCATCAAAGCCTCCAGAGTTGCAAACTGAAAAGGTTGAAGTCGTTACAAGAAGTATGTCTGAAGGCTCCTCAAAGACAAATTGTATGGTGGGGATTACTCTCAATAAGCCATTGCACATCGACAAAGATAGTGAAGATGACTCTATCTGCTCAACTCCTCGCTCCACGCCAAGCTCACCACCTGCCTCAACTGAAGCTGCAGTGATGACGACAAGTGCTATGACCATTGATGATCAACTCGCAAGTATGATGAGAGCCATTGAAGGACTCAACAAGCATATGGAAGCTCAAGACGCAAAGATCTCTGTACTTATGAAGAAAATGGATAATGCGGAGATAAGCCATGCAAATAAGAAACAAGTTGAGGATGAGCACGAGGAGGAAGACTCGATGAAGCATCATTCACCTGAAGAAAAGCCAGCTGAGGATAAGATACAAGTTTCAACTGATGGAACGCTTCCTATCAACCAACTAAAGAATATCGTGATAAATACGATAAAAGATAAGCTTGAAAGGAGCTCCAAATCTTCTTCAACCTATGTCAAGCCACATACAAAGAGGATTGATAACTTGAGGATGCCAATTGACTACCAACCTCCCAAGTTTCAACAATTTGATGGCAAAGGCAATCCGAGACAACATGTGGCGCACTTCGTCGAGACATGCAATGATGCTGGGACCAACGGAGATCACATGGTAAGACAATTTGTCCGATCTTTAAGAGGAAATGCCTTTGATTGGTACATCGACTTGGAAGCCAACTCCATTGACAGTTGGGGGCAAATGGAAAAAGTATTCCTCAACCGCTTCTACAGCACACGAAGTACTGTTAGCATGATGGAGCTAACAAATACTCATCAAAGTGATGAAGAATATGTCATCGACTACATCAATAGATGGAGGAGCCTCAGCCTCAATTGCAAAGAGAAGCTGTCAGTAACTTCAGCTATTGAAATGTACATTCAAGGGATGCCATGGAATCTTCGCTACATACTTCAAGGAATTCAGCCAAAGACTTTTGAAGAATTGGCTACAAGAGCTCACGACATGGAGTTGAGCTTGATATCAAATGATATTGAATGGCCATCTATTCAAGACTCCTACGAGTTTGAGGACATGCCTTCTGATGAGCTCGTGGAAGATGAACCACAAATAAAGACTGCAGTTTCCATAAAGATTCATAGAAATGAAGTGGAAGCAAGAGAAAGCAATGCATCCCAGGATTGGGGGCAATGAACTGTTGATAAATCAAAGACAAAGCTCCTTGACATGAGCGAAAACTGTCCACATAATGCTCCTTGATACGAGCTTAAACTATCTAAAATCTCCCAAATCAAACTTTCAGCTCCTTGACACGAGCTAAAACTGTCCACATGACGCTCCTTGATATGAGCTAAAACTGTCCACATGTTGCTCCTTGATACGAGCCTAAACTATCTAACACAAATCAAATGCCACGCTCCTTGATATGAGCTAAAACTGTCCACATGATACTCCTTGATATGAGCCTAAACTATCTAACACAAATAAAATGCCACGCTCCTTGATACGAGCTTAAACTATCTAAAATCCTCAAGTCATGCTCCTTGATATGAGCTTAAACTTTCTAAAATCCTCAAGTCAAAGCTCCTTGGCACGAGCGAAAACTGTCTACATTACGCTCCTTGATACGAGCTTAAACTATCTGAAATCTCTCAAGTCCACACAGCGCTCCTTGATATGAGCTAAACTATCTACATGTTATGCTCCTTGACACGAGCTTAAATTGTCTAACTCAAATTAAATCTCCTTGAGAAGAGACAAAACTCTCTACATGTTCGATACTCCTTGATATGAGTATAAACTATCTGCACATCAAATCAAATCTCCTTGGGAAGAGAATAAACTCTCTACACATAAAGCTCCTCGGCACGAGTGAAAACTGTTCATACAATACTCCTCGACACGAGTGAAAAATATCCACACAAGGCTCCTTGATACGAGTATAAACTGTCTACAAGTTCAAATTCAAGACTCATTGACACGAGTATAAAATATCAGTAAATTCAAATTCAACGCTCCATGACGCACGAGCCTAAACTGGATGTTACTCCTGGCCCACATGAGTATAAAATGTGTACGGCCCCCCATTCAAATAAAATCATGTCTCTTTGAACTACGTTTTGACTTGATCCTCTTCAAAGAGGTACGTAGGCAACTTAGCACTCTGCTAAGTTCAGTCATAATTCAGGCTATTCATATCAAATTAGAGAGGCAAACAATAAAATTCAATCATGTTGATCAAGAAATGGATTGTCGCAATTTGTTCACCTCAACACAAAGGCGTCCGTGAACAAAATGCGAGGGGGCATTTGTAGGCACTTGAATTTTATTGCCTATTAAAGGAAAATATGTGGCAAATTAATGCAATAATTATCAATTAATTATTTATTTATTAAGGGATTTAAATAAATAAATTCCTAAAATAAATGAGTAAATAATTTATAATTGGGTAAGATCCAGTCAAATAAGTCTGACTTAAAGCCTAAGAAAGTGAAAGGCCCAAGCCCGCATAATTAGGTCAAAACTGACCAATCAGGCTGCGAGTTATTTATGGGGCATGCTCATTCCTCACCTATATAAGGAGTCCTCCTCCATTCATTCCAGACACACTCAAATACTTGAAGACATAAACGCTCTGAAGAGATCAAGAACACGAGCAGCGCTCCCTTGAGATCTTCAAGCATCTTCAAGTCAAGAACGGCAAGCGATTCGGGATTAAGGTGCGGAGCCCCCCAAATCAAGCGTTCTTCATATACTGAGTTCTTCGGTGTTCTTCGCGCCAAGAACAGCATACGACCCGGGATTAAGGTGCTAAGCCCCCCAGATCGAGTGTTCTTCGGATTGACTACGTTTAATCCAAACAAAGGCTCGATGCCTCTGGATTAACGTTATAAGATCCCAAATCCGAGTTCGGAAAAGCTTCAACTGAAGATCCGACTCAACACACGCGGTCAAGTCAACAAGTCAAGTTAAATTCAAAGTCCCAGGTCAAGTTAAAGTCAAAGTCCCAAGTCAAGTCAAAGTCAAAGCCAAGTTGGTTCGAAAGAAGAATCAGATGATTGATAGAGATTGTTTTCTAAATTATCAAGTTCAATCCGTCTGGATTATCATTGTAATTCTCATGTGTTTATTTTATTATAAATACAATATTTATTGTTATAAATTTTGGCACGCCCAGTGGGACAGTCTCTACCTCTCATCTCTTCTCTCAACAAGCTCGAAGATACAAAGTATGACTCCTCTTAGGATCGCGATAAAAAGGTCATATACCTCAAAGCCTTTAGAGCTACAAGCTGTGAAGACGCAAGTTATGACTCCGCTAAAGATTGCGATACGAAGGACTACTGCATCAAAGCCTCCAGAGTTGCAAACTGAAAAGGTTGAAGTCGTTACAAGAAGTATGTCTGAAGGCTCCTCAAAGACAAATTGTATGGTGGGGATTACTCTCAATAAGCCATTGCACATCGACAAAGATAGTGAAGATGACTCTATCTGCTCAACTCCTCGCTCCACGCCAAGCTCACCACCTGCCTCAACTGAAGCTGCAGTGATGACGACAAGTGCTATGACCATTGATGATCAACTCGCAAGTATGATGAGAGCCATTGAAGGACTCAACAAGCATATGGAAGCTCAAGACGCAAAGATCTCTGTACTTATGAAGAAAATGGATAATGCGGAGATAAGCCATGCAAATAAGAAACAAGTTGAGGATGAGCACGAGGAGGAAGACTCGATGAAGCATCATTCACCTGAAGAAAAGCCAGCTGAGGATAAGATACAAGTTTCAACTGATGGAACGCTTCCTATCAACCAACTAAAGAATATCGTGATAAATACGATAAAAGATAAGCTTGAAAGGAGCTCCAAATCTTCTTCAACCTATGTCAAGCCACATACAAAGAGGATTGATAACTTGAGGATGCCAATTGACTACCAACCTCCCAAGTTTCAACAATTTGATGGCAAAGGCAATCCGAGACAACATGTGGCGCACTTCGTCGAGACATGCAATGATGCTGGGACCAACGGAGATCACATGGTAAGACAATTTGTCCGATCTTTAAGAGGAAATGCCTTTGATTGGTACATCGACTTGGAAGCCAACTCCATTGACAGTTGGGGGCAAATGGAAAAAGTATTCCTCAACCGCTTCTACAGCACACGAAGAACTGTTAGCATGATGGAGCTAACAAATACTCATCAAAGTGATGAAGAATATGTCATCGACTACATCAATAGATGGAGGAGCCTCAGCCTCAATTGCAAAGAGAAGCTGTCAGTAACTTCAGCTATTGAAATGTACATTCAAGGGATGCCATGGAATCTTCGCTACATACTTCAAGGAATTCAGCCAAAGACTTTTGAAGAATTGGCTACAAGAGCTCACGACATGGAGTTGAGCTTGATATCAAATGATATTGAATGGCCATCTATTCAAGACTCCTACGAGTTTGAGGACATGCCTTCTGATGAGCTCGTGGAAGATGAACCACAAATAAAGACTGCAGTTTCCATAAAGATTCATAGAAATGAAGTGGAAGCAAGAGAAAGCAATGCATCCCAGGATTGGGGGCAATGAACTGTTGATAAATCAAAGACAAAGCTCCTTGACATGAGCGAAAACTGTCCACATAATGCTCCTTGATACGAGCTTAAACTATCTAAAATCTCCCAAATCAAACTTTCAGCTCCTTGACACGAGCTAAAACTGTCCACATGACGCTCCTTGATATGAGCTAAAACTGTCCACATGTTGCTCCTTGATACGAGCCTAAACTATCTAACACAAATCAAATGCCACGCTCCTTGATATGAGCTAAAACTGTCCACATGATACTCCTTGATATGAGCCTAAACTATCTAACACAAATAAAATGCCACGCTCCTTGATACGAGCTTAAACTATCTAAAATCCTCAAGTCATGCTCCTTGATATGAGCTTAAACTTTCTAAAATCCTCAAGTCAAAGCTCCTTGGCACGAGCGAAAACTGTCTACATTACGCTCCTTGATACGAGCTTAAACTATCTGAAATCTCTCAAGTCCACACAGCGCTCCTTGATATGAGCTAAACTATCTACATGTTATGCTCCTTGACACGAGCTTAAATTGTCTAACTCAAATTAAATCTCCTTGAGAAGAGACAAAACTCTCTACATGTTCGATACTCCTTGATATGAGTATAAACTATCTGCACATCAAATCAAATCTCCTTGGGAAGAGAATAAACTCTCTACACATAAAGCTCCTCGGCACGAGTGAAAACTGTTCATACAATACTCCTCGACACGAGTGAAAAATATCCACACAAGGCTCCTTGATACGAGTATAAACTGTCTACAAGTTCAAATTCAAGACTCATTGACACGAGTATAAAATATCAGTAAATTCAAATTCAACGCTCCATGACGCACGAGCCTAAACTGGATGTTACTCCTGGCCCACATGAGTATAAAATGTGTACGGCCCCCCATTCAAATCAAATCATGTCTCTTTGAACTACGTTTTGACTTGATCCTCTTCAAAGAGGTACGTAGGCAACTTAGCACTCTGCTAAGTTCAGTCATAATTCAGGCTATTCATATCAAATTGGAGAGGCAAACAATAAAATTCAATCATGTTGATCAAGAAATGGATTGTCGCAATTTGTTCACCTCAACACAAAGGCGTCCGTGAACAAAATGCGAGGGGGCATTTGTAGGCACTTGAATTTTATTGCCTATTAAAGGAAAATATGTGGCAAATTAATGCAATAATTATCAATTAATTATTTATTTATTAAGGGATTTAAATAAATAAATTCCTAAAATAAATGAGTAAATAATTTATAATTGGGTAAGATCCAGTCAAATAAGTCTGACTTAAAGCCTAAGAAAGTGAAAGGCCCAAGCCCGCATAATTAGGTCAAAACTGACCAATCAGGCTGCGAGTTATTTATGGGGCATGCTCATTCCTCACCTATATAAGGAGTCCTCCTCCATTCATTCCAGACACACTCAAATACTTGAAGACATAAACGCTCTGAAGAGATCAAGAACACGAGCAGCGCTCCCTTGAGATCTTCAAGCATCTTCAAGTCAAGAACGGCAAGCGATTCGGGATTAAGGTGCGGAGCCCCCCAAATCAAGCGTTCTTCATATACTGAGTTCTTCGGTGTTCTTCGCGCCAAGAACAGCATACGACCCGGGATTAAGGTGCTAAGCCCCCCAGATCGAGTGTTCTTCGGATTGACTACGTTTAATCCAAACAAAGGCTCGATGCCTCTGGATTAACGTTATAAGATCCCAAATCCGAGTTCGGAAAAGCTTCAACTGAAGATCCGACTCAACACACGCGGTCAAGTCAACAAGTCAAGTTAAATTCAAAGTCCCAAGTCAAGTTAAAGTCAAAGTCCCAAGTCAAGTCAAAGTCAAAGCCAAGTTGGTTCGAAAGAAGAATCAGATGATTGATAGAGATTGTTTTCTAAATTATCAAGTTCAATCCGTCTGGATTATCATTGTAATTCTCATGTGTTTATTTTATTATAAATACAATATTTATTGTTATAAATTTTGGCACGCCCAGTGGGACAGTCTCTACCTCTCATCTCTTCTCTCAACAAGCTCGAAGATACAAAGTATGACTCCTCTTAGGATCGCGATAAAAAGGTCATCTACCTCAAAGCCTTTAGAGCTACAAGCTGTGAAGACGCAAGTTATGACTCCGCTAAAGATTGCGATACGAAGGACTACTGCATCAAAGCCTCCAGAGTTGCAAACTGAAAAGGTTGAAGTCGTTACAAGAAGTATGTCTGAAGGCTCCTCAAAGACAAATTGTATGGTGGGGATTACTCTCAATAAGCCATTGCACATCGACAAAGATAGTGAAGATGACTCTATCTGCTCAACTCCTCGCTCCACGCCAAGCTTACCACCTGCCTCAACTGAAGCTGCAGTGATGACGACAAGTGCTATGACCATTGATGATCAACTCGCAAGTATGATGAGAGCCATTGAAGGACTCAACAAGCATATGGAAGCTCAAGACGCAAAGATCTCTGTACTTATGAAGAAAATGGATAATGCGGAGATAAGCCATGCAAATAAGAAACAAGTTGAGGATGAGCACGAGGAGGAAGACTCGATGAAGCATCATTCACCTGAAGAAAAGCCAGCTGAGGATAAGATACAAGTTTCAACTGATGGAACGCTTCCTATCAACCAACTAAAGAATATCGTGATAAATACGATAAAAGATAAGCTTGAAAGGAGCTCCAAATCTTCTTCAACCTATGTCAAGCCACATACAAAGAGGATTGATAACTTGAGGATGCCAATTGACTACCAACCTCCCAAGTTTCAACAATTTGATGGCAAAGGCAATCCGAGACAACATGTGGCGCACTTCGTCGAGACATGCAATGATGCTGGGACCAACGGAGATCACATGGTAAGACAATTTGTCCGATCTTTAAGAGGAAATGCCTTTGATTGGTACATCGACTTGGAAGCCAACTCCATTGACAGTTGGGGGCAAATGGAAAAAGTATTCCTCAACCGCTTCTACAGCACACGAAGAACTGTTAGCATGATGGAGCTAACAAATACTCATCAAAGTGATGAAGAATATGTCATCGACTACATCAATAGATGGAGGAGCCTCAGCCTCAATTGCAAAGAGAAGCTGTCAGTAACTTCAGCTATTGAAATGTACATTCAAGGGATGCCATGGAATCTTCGCTACATACTTCAAGGAATTCAGCCAAAGACTTTTGAAGAATTGGCTACAAGAGCTCACGACATGGAGTTGAGCTTGATATCAAATGATATTGAATGGCCATCTATTCAAGACTCCTACGAGTTTGAGGACATGCCTTCTGATGAGCTCGTGGAAGATGAACCACAAATAAAGACTGCAGTTTCCATAAAGATTCATAGAAATGAAGTGGAAGCAAGAGAAAGCAATGCATCCCAGGATTGGGGGCAATGAACTGTTGATAAATCAAAGACAAAGCTCCTTGACATGAGCGAAAACTGTCCACATAATGCTCCTTGATACGAGCTTAAACTATCTAAAATCTCCCAAATCAAACTTTCAGCTCCTTGACACGAGCTAAAACTGTCCACATGACGCTCCTTGATATGAGCTAAAACTGTCCACATGTTGCTCCTTGATACGAGCCTAAACTATCTAACACAAATCAAATGCCACGCTCCTTGATATGAGCTAAAACTGTCCACATGATACTCCTTGATATGAGCCTAAACTATCTAACACAAATAAAATGCCACGCTCCTTGATACGAGCTTAAACTATCTAAAATCCTCAAGTCATGCTCCTTGATATGAGCTTAAACTTTCTAAAATCCTCAAGTCAAAGCTCCTTGGCACGAGCGAAAACTGTCTACATTACGCTCCTTGATACGAGCTTAAACTATCTGAAATCTCTCAAGTCCACACAGCGCTCCTTGATATGAGCTAAACTATCTACATGTTATGCTCCTTGACACGAGCTTAAATTGTCTAACTCAAATTAAATCTCCTTGAGAAGAGACAAAACTCTCTACATGTTCGATACTCCTTGATATGAGTATAAACTATCTGCACATCAAATCAAATCTCCTTGGGAAGAGAATAAACTCTCTACACATAAAGCTCCTCGGCACGAGTGAAAACTGTTCATACAATACTCCTCGACACGAGTGAAAAATATCCACACAAGGCTCCTTGATACGAGTATAAACTGTCTACAAGTTCAAATTCAAGACTCATTGACACGAGTATAAAATATCAGTAAATTCAAATTCAACGCTCCATGACGCACGAGCCTAAACTGGATGTTACTCCTGGCCCACATGAGTATAAAATGTGTACGGCCCCCCATTCAAATCAAATCATGTCTCTTTGAACTACGTTTTGACTTGATCCTCTTCAAAGAGGTACGTAGGCAACTTAGCACTCTGCTAAGTTCAGTCATAATTCAGGCTATTCATATCAAATTGGAGAGGCAAACAATAAAATTCAATCATGTTGATCAAGAAATGGATTGTCGCAATTTGTTCACCTCAACACAAAGGCGTCCGTGAACAAAATGCGAGGGGGCATTTGTAGGCACTTGAATTTTATTGCCTATTAAAGGAAAATATGTGGCAAATTAATGCAATAATTATCAATTAATTATTTATTTATTAAGGGATTTAAATAAATAAATTCCTAAAATAAATGAGTAAATAATTTATAATTGGGTAAGATCCAGTCAAATAAGTCTGACTTAAAGCCTAAGAAAGTGAAAGGCCCAAGCCCGCATAATTAGGTCAAAACTGACCAATCAGGCTGCGAGTTATTTATGGGGCATGCTCATTCCTCACCTATATAAGGAGTCCTCCTCCATTCATTCCAGACACACTCAAATACTTGAAGACATAAACGCTCTGAAGAGATCAAGAACACGAGCAGCGCTCCCTTGAGATCTTCAAGCATCTTCAAGTCAAGAACGGCAAGCGATTCGGGATTAAGGTGCGGAGCCCCCCAAATCAAGCGTTCTTCATATACTGAGTTCTTCGGTGTTCTTCGCGCCAAGAACAGCATACGACCCGGGATTAAGGTGCTAAGCCCCCCAGATCGAGTGTTCTTCGGATTGACTACGTTTAATCCAAACAAAGGCTCGATGCCTCTGGATTAACGTTATAAGATCCCAAATCCGAGTTCGGAAAAGCTTCAACTGAAGATCCGACTCAACACACGCGGTCAAGTCAACAAGTCAAGTTAAATTCAAAGTCCCAAGTCAAGTTAAAGTCAAAGTCCCAAGTCAAGTCAAAGTCAAAGCCAAGTTGGTTCGAAAGAAGAATCAGATGATTGATAGAGATTGTTTTCTAAATTATCAAGTTCAATCCGTCTGGATTATCATTGTAATTCTCATGTGTTTATTTTATTATAAATACAATATTTATTGTTATAAATTTTGGCACGCCCAGTGGGACAGTCTCTACCTCTCATCTCTTCTCTCAACAAGCTCGAAGATACAAAGTATGACTCCTCTTAGGATCGCGATAAAAAGGTCATCTACCTCAAAGCCTTTAGAGCTACAAGCTGTGAAGACGCAAGTTATGACTCCGCTAAAGATTGCGATACGAAGGACTACTGCATCAAAGCCTCCAGAGTTGCAAACTGAAAAGGTTGAAGTCGTTACAAGAAGTATGTCTGAAGGCTCCTCAAAGACAAATTGTATGGTGGGGATTACTCTCAATAAGCCATTGCACATCGACAAAGATAGTGAAGATGACTCTATCTGCTCAACTCCTCGCTCCACGCCAAGCTTACCACCTGCCTCAACTGAAGCTGCAGTGATGACGACAAGTGCTATGACCATTGATGATCAACTCGCAAGTATGATGAGAGCCATTGAAGGACTCAACAAGCATATGGAAGCTCAAGACGCAAAGATCTCTGTACTTATGAAGAAAATGGATAATGCGGAGATAAGCCATGCAAATAAGAAACAAGTTGAGGATGAGCACGAGGAGGAAGACTCGATGAAGCATCATTCACCTGAAGAAAAGCCAGCTGAGGATAAGATACAAGTTTCAACTGATGGAACGCTTCCTATCAACCAACTAAAGAATATCGTGATAAATACGATAAAAGATAAGCTTGAAAGGAGCTCCAAATCTTCTTCAACCTATGTCAAGCCACATACAAAGAGGATTGATAACTTGAGGATGCCAATTGACTACCAACCTCCCAAGTTTCAACAATTTGATGGCAAAGGCAATCCGAGACAACATGTGGCGCACTTCGTCGAGACATGCAATGATGCTGGGACCAACGGAGATCACATGGTAAGACAATTTGTCCGATCTTTAAGAGGAAATGCCTTTGATTGGTACATCGACTTGGAAGCCAACTCCATTGACAGTTGGGGGCAAATGGAAAAAGTATTCCTCAACCGCTTCTACAGCACACGAAGAACTGTTAGCATGATGGAGCTAACAAATACTCATCAAAGTGATGAAGAATATGTCATCGACTACATCAATAGATGGAGGAGCCTCAGCCTCAATTGCAAAGAGAAGCTGTCAGTAACTTCAGCTATTGAAATGTACATTCAAGGGATGCCATGGAATCTTCGCTACATACTTCAAGGAATTCAGCCAAAGACTTTTGAAGAATTGGCTACAAGAGCTCACGACATGGAGTTGAGCTTGATATCAAATGATATTGAATGGCCATCTATTCAAGACTCCTACGAGTTTGAGGACATGCCTTCTGATGAGCTCGTGGAAGATGAACCACAAATAAAGACTGCAGTTTCCATAAAGATTCATAGAAATGAAGTGGAAGCAAGAGAAAGCAATGCATCCCAGGATTGGGGGCAATGAACTGTTGATAAATCAAAGACAAAGCTCCTTGACATGAGCGAAAACTGTCCACATAATGCTCCTTGATACGAGCTTAAACTATCTAAAATCTCCCAAATCAAACTTTCAGCTCCTTGACACGAGCTAAAACTGTCCACATGACGCTCCTTGATATGAGCTAAAACTGTCCACATGTTGCTCCTTGATACGAGCCTAAACTATCTAACACAAATCAAATGCCACGCTCCTTGATATGAGCTAAAACTGTCCACATGATACTCCTTGATATGAGCCTAAACTATCTAACACAAATAAAATGCCACGCTCCTTGATACGAGCTTAAACTATCTAAAATCCTCAAGTCATGCTCCTTGATATGAGCTTAAACTTTCTAAAATCCTCAAGTCAAAGCTCCTTGGCACGAGCGAAAACTGTCTACATTACGCTCCTTGATACGAGCTTAAACTATCTGAAATCTCTCAAGTCCACACAGCGCTCCTTGATATGAGCTAAACTATCTACATGTTATGCTCCTTGACACGAGCTTAAATTGTCTAACTCAAATTAAATCTCCTTGAGAAGAGACAAAACTCTCTACATGTTCGATACTCCTTGATATGAGTATAAACTATCTGCACATCAAATCAAATCTCCTTGGGAAGAGAATAAACTCTCTACACATAAAGCTCCTCGGCACGAGTGAAAACTGTTCATACAATACTCCTCGACACGAGTGAAAAATATCCACACAAGGCTCCTTGATACGAGTATAAACTGTCTACAAGTTCAAATTCAAGACTCATTGACACGAGTATAAAATATCAGTAAATTCAAATTCAACGCTCCATGACGCACGAGCCTAAACTGGATATTACTCCTGGCCCACATGAGTATAAAATGTGTACGGCCCCCCATTCAAATCAAATCATGTCTCTTTGAACTACGTTTTGACTTGATCCTCTTCAAAGAGGTACGTAGGCAACTTAGCACTCTGCTAAGTTCAGTCATAATTCAGGCTATTCATATCAAATTGGAGAGGCAAACAATAAAATTCAATCATGTTGATCAAGAAATGGATTGTCGCAATTTGTTCACCTCAACACAAAGGCGTCCGTGAACAAAATGCGAGGGGGCATTTGTAGGCACTTGAATTTTATTGCCTATTAAAGGAAAATATGTGGCAAATTAATGCAATAATTATCAATTAATTATTTATTTATTAAGGGATTTAAATAAATAAATTCCTAAAATAAATGAGTAAATAATTTATAATTGGGTAAGATCCAGTCAAATAAGTCTGACTTAAAGCCTAAGAAAGTGAAAGGCCCAAGCCCGCATAATTAGGTCAAAACTGACCAATCAGGCTGCGAGTTATTTATGGGGCATGCTCATTCCTCACCTATATAAGGAGTCCTCCTCCATTCATTCCAGACACACTCAAATACTTGAAGACATAAACGCTCTGAAGAGATCAAGAACACGAGCAGCGCTCCCTTGAGATCTTCAAGCATCTTCAAGTCAAGAACGGCAAGCGATTCGGGATTAAGGTGCGGAGCCCCCCAAATCAAGCGTTCTTCATATACTGAGTTCTTCGGTGTTCTTCGCGCCAAGAACAGCATACGACCCGGGATTAAGGTGCTAAGCCCCCCAGATCGAGTGTTCTTCGGATTGAGTACGTTTAATCCAAACAAAGGCTCGACGCCTCTGGATTAACGTTATAAGATCCCAAATCCGAGTTCGGACAAGCTTCAACTGAAGATCCGACTCAACACACGCGGTCAAGTCAACAAGTCAAGTTAAATTCAAAGTCCCAAGTCAAGTTAAAGTCAAAGTCCCAAGTCAAGTCAAAGTCAAAGCCAAGTTGGTTCGAAAGAAGAATCAGATGATTGATAGAGATTATTTTCTAAATTATCAAGTTCAATCCGTCTGGATTATCATTGTAATTCTCCTGTGTTTATTTTATTATAAATACAATATTTATTGTTACAGTATGAATATAGAACAAAAAAACAAAGCTGGAATAGAACAACAAAAACAAAGTCCGAATAAAATAAAATAACAAATCCTGAATAGAATAAATCACAAAATTCGAATAAAACAAAATTATGATTTTTTTTTCTAAAGTTCGACTAACATTTCAGAGGGATATTAATTATAGTATATTTATGTGAAAAGTGGACAAATTTAATTATTCTTAGTCATATTTTTTATTACTTGAAATGCTAATAGTAATCCTTATTAAATACTAAATACTACTTCCTTCAATTTAGGAATACTTGCACGTATTTGGTGGCACGGAGTTTAAGATAAATAATTTTTAAGTAAGAGAATTGATATTTTAGGTAATTGTATAAAATAAAATGTATGATATAGTTGACTTTGATTAGATTGTGTGTAAAAATAAAGTGATATTTTTATAATATTGTAGTATTGTAAGATTATTGATATTTTATATTATTTTCGTTCTAAGGATGTACAAGTATTTTTGAAAGACGAATTAAAATAAAAAGTGTGTAATTATTCTTGGCACGGGAGAATAATAGAGAGTGTGACTTGGTCGAGTGACTACCCAAAAGGGTTGTGGAGGGCCATGGCGGCGTGACTATTCATAAGTCAGGATATATAATGAGTGGTGTGACTTGGTCGACTGATTACACCAAAGTGAGACTTGTCATGGCGGCGTGACTAATCACAATTCAGGGAAAGTTGATGAGTACAAATTCTCTCTCCCGAAAGAGAATTAACTCACACAGTTCATATAGGCAGTGACTTCACGGCACCAAATCACCTATTATAATGGAGTATAATGTTTCATCTTATATTTCATTTTTTTAATAGTTAATCTGTGTTATGATTATTTTTCAAAATAACGATACATACTCCAAAAATTACAAATACTACCTCCGTCCGCTTCAACGGGTTTCATTTACTTTTTGCACGTGAATTAAGAAATAGGAGTATTATTATTTAATGTGTAGTGAGTAGTTATATTAGCCGGTGTGTGACCCATATTTTAATTGTATTAGTAGATGTGTGTGAATTTCATATGTGTAAAAAGAGAAATAATATTCTTAAAGGTGGACGATCAAAATGAAAAAATGAGACTTTTTAAAGTAGACGGACAACCGTTTTTGTATATCATTATTATTATTGGGTTTATTGGGCCCAAATTTTCGGGCCTTGAATTTTAAGGACCAGCATAGCATGATTATTGGGCCTTACTGGCCGCCCCATTGGGCTATCTGACCCCATGCGGTAAAGTGAGACAATTAGGGCAATCTGCCCACCCACCCAAAAAAAAAAAAAAGAAAAAAAAAGTGGTACTAAATTAAAAATTTGAAGTGTTTTTTGGACCTATTTTCATGGGACCAGATCTAACCCACATGTGCCCCAATTGATGAAGGAAGAAGATTAAGCAAGAGTAGGAGTGTTTCCGTTGGAACAATTCATAAATGATTATAGGTAAATGGTGGTCACTGGACACAGAAGTAGTGACATCACTTGTTGTTGAAGTTGCAGGGTCATCTTCGTCATTTCACATAAATAAAGCACGCCACTCTTCAATACATGCAGCTTTGTCATGATCCATGACTGCCCTTTTTTTTTTTTTTTTTTTTTATACCGAGGTTCCGGGCTTACGCTGGTGATTGCTCCATGCTGGTGATTGCTCCATGCTGACCCTCCCCCTAGCTCAGCCGCAGGTTCCCACCGAGCCGCAGGTTCCCACTGAGTTTCAGCCTCCCACACTGCCGTCAATATTAATTGTTCCACCATTGCGCTCCGGGGGCTTGAACCCCTAACCTTTCAATCAGGGAACCACTCGTTCTGTTTCTCCGACAAGGAGAAAAGCTTTTCGAACACTCTTATGCTCAATGTGTCATAGATATGACACATTGTTGTAATAACGTGTGGTAGATATATCTGCTATCATCACACTTAATCTCTCCAACAATACCTCATTAGTATGCTCGTTTGCATCATCTTCGTACGCCAACAGAATGGTTCGAGTGATTCTGTACATGGAGTTTGCAGCTACTACTTTTGTAGGTCAGTTTAAAAAGTTCAAAATGATGGGATCTTTCTCTTCTTTCTTGAAATTCATGATCATCTCTTTAGCTTTGATGGATAAACTTTGAACTACTTCCTTGGACTTCTTGCACTTTATAGATGTCTTTCTTATACAGTATAACTCTTGCCCAACACATGTTGGCGGCTTTTCTAATTTGTCGATTTTCATCCTTGTTTAATCGACTCGTTTGGCGAGCGAAAGGCCTTCGCCTACGCTGCACAACAGCTGGTTGTGTTTGTATTTCGTAACGTTGGGATGTGCGAGTGCAATGGTGGTTAGAGTCATCACTGGCAGTGTCCAACAGTTGGGAGGCTCTTCGGAATGCAGACTTGGAATTTCATCACTATTGAATAGTCCAACTCCATTGAAACCTACAGACTTCAATAGAAGATATGGAATTTCATCACTATTGAATAGTCCAACTCCATTGAAACCTACAGACTTTAATAGAAGATATGGAAGACTTTGAGGTTGATTCTCTCTGCCTTTTCGAATCATGTCATTCGCCTCGTCGCACATCTTCTGCAGGACCCTTGTTGGCAGCTCAGGCTTGTCTTCGAGCAGAACTACGTAGCGGTTGAGTTTCGGATCAATCGCAGGATCATCATCAACAGATTTCACTGAATGTCCACTAAGAACCACAAGAACAAGAGATATCGAGTAGGCAATCTATAAAGTTAGGACTTAGGAGGCTCTACCTAGCCATCTGGCTTGCATAGTTTCGTGAAATTTAAAATTAAATAAAGTTAGAGGGGTGACGTGGCAAATATAGGAATTTTAAAGAAGAATAGAACTTTAAAGAATTTTTACTTAGAGGGTATAAATGATGTAGATTTGAGGAAATTTATGAAATTGAGCATCTTAATTGGGATCACCTGTTCTACGTGTTTCATCTCCTATTCTACACCTTAAAACTTGACATGCGTTATAATCAATTCCCAAATTCAACACATGCCCTAAGAGTTTAATGGTCATTTGTAAGGTATACAAGAAATTCAACTTGTGAATTAAGAGGACCCTGGTCCAAACATACTCCATTAAAGTAGTGACAGAAAATTGATCTCCAATTCGCAAACATCAATTTCAGGACTTCATTTCGGAATTCAAAATTATTAATTTATTATTGATTTTTATGTATGAAATTGATGAATAAGTTTGATATTGTGGGAACATTATATAAAGTTTGGAGAAAGGATGGTTTAATGATTTAATGCCCTATATTATGTTGACTTGGAAGATTGACTTTTTAGGTTCGAAAAAAGACACCACATCATTCATTGCATGAAGAAACTCGAGGTCGAGGTAAAGTCAGTCAGACTCCGTCACTCAAAGACACAAATTAAACGCGTTTGAAATGGGATACGACAACGGTCAAGAATCGATGTCTTAAAATTCTGATGCACATAGACATAGTTGTATGACTATGGTGTAAATTAGTCCATATAAGATGCAATAACGAACAAGAACAACCATCCTTGAAATTCATATGCACACAACAAAAACAATCATGATTCGTTAGAAGGACTTTGATGGGAAGTAGTAACTCATGGATGAATCCGATCGCATTGAAAACAAACTTGAAGAGGCAACACCATTAGTGGGGCTTTACATCGCAGCAGCATCGGCCGCCTGCACTCTAGCAATGGCGGTCGATGCTTTCCACGCTTTCAGAACCAAAAGGCTGTGGTTTCCGAGCAAATTCTTCTCCCTCAACGCCACCACATTGACATTGTTAGCAGTGGCGATGAAGCTGTCAATGTACATCGACACTGATATGTACAAGTCTGCTATCGAAATGCAAGCAAAGTACGTCAGCATCTCATTCATGTCGACTGCAATGGCGAATCTCATGTCGTCTTTGGGATGCATGAGTGACAAAGAAATTGTGGCAAATGTGGTTGCTCTTGCCATTCTAGTAACAACAATGTCTGCTAATCTCCTTTTTCAACTATTTCTGTTGCACCGTCTTCTCAACTACGTGCTACTTGTATTACACACCATCGCCGTATTTCTGATGCTGCGTTTGCTGGTTAAATTAGTATCCATTTCTATCATGGTTCCCACCATCAAAAAGAGGTTGGAGGCCAAGTACCAGGAGCTGCACAATTTGGTTTTGAGAGATGAAAATCAGAGGAGATCAAAAGTTTATGATCTGGAAAGAGAGATGACAAAATATTGGATCATGGCAGAAACCAGCAACCCCCAGTTTATGATGGCACACTCTGCCGTCTGCAATACATCCACTAGCTTCTTCTTTACACTTGGATTGGGAACAAGTTATATTCTAATGTTCCTTTCTGTTGGAAGAGACTTGCTTCCAGAATCTCAATCATCGTATAAGAGTCCAAGCGTGAGGATCCCAATCATCCAGTTCCAGTCAAAGTACAAGAGATCAACCATATGGATCGTAGCAATTCAGTCGACAGGAATGTTGGTAGGCATGCTAGTGCCTACGTTGAGATGGTGCGCTGCTGTGACCTTCAAATGCTCAGATTGGAAAAGCTTCAAAAAGGGGTTCAAGATTGAGAGCCATTGGACTCAAATTCTGGTGGACTACAGAGAGAGTTTGCCAATCCCAAAAAGGAATTACATGAAATGTGTTCATGATGTTAAATGGGTTGCTCTTACCTTGTTTATTGAACTTCAGATTTTTAGTATTCAACTGGGAAGAATAGTCGTCGGCTTCTCTATCTTACTCACAAGTCCCTTTTTCTTGATTTTTGTCCTCATCAAGAAAGCTGTGAATTGGCTTACATCCAAAGGTACTGATCAAGAATCTGTGGATCTGAACCTCAACCGTTATGTCATTCTACTCGAAGGTGAGCCGGAGCTTCCAGTAAGGGTCCTCAAGAATATGAGCCACGAGGCAAGTCACATGATTCGGACAGGCAGAAAGAAGCAACCCAAAAATCTTCCACGTCTTCTACAAAAGTTTGTGAATTTCAACGGAGTAGGACTATTCGACAGTGATCAAATTCCAAGTCTGCATTCTGAGGAACCTCCAAACTGTTGGACACTACCAGTGGCGACCCTCACAAGCATTGCAATTTCACTTCCCAACATTGCAAAACACGAACACAATCAGTTGCTAAGCAGCGTGGGAGAAGGGCTCACCCTCGCCAAGTTGGTCGAGAAAACACTGGATAAAGATCCACCACTTTTGAACATCAGAAAAGCTGCAGATATATGTTGGAATGGAGTTTTACTATATAAGAAATGGCTTGATATCAATCTCATCCCTACTTCCAATACCTGCAGAAACTCCAAGGAAGCGGTTCAAGAGCTCTTCACCAAAGCGGAAGAGATGATTACAGAGTTCAAGAAAGAAGAGAGAGATCTCATCATGGAGAATCCTTTAAACTGGCCTGCTAAAGTAGTAGCTGCAAACTCCATGTATAGAATCACTGGAACTATTCTGCTGTCCTACGAAGATGATGCAAACGAGCTATTCGAGAGATTAAGTGTGATGATAGCAGACATATTGGCAGCTTGTCTCACCAACCTACCACACGTTATTACAACAATGTGCCACCGCAATGCCATAGAGAAGAGAGAGAAGAGCGTCCGCAAAGCCTTTCTCCTTGAGGGTAAAACAGAACAAATCGTTCAACTTGTGCAACGGCAAGAATGGCCAGCCATGGATCATGATAAAGCTACTTCTATAGACCACTGGCGCTCTTTATTTCTGCAAAATCATCATCCTCCTGCAATTTCAACTTCAACAAATAAAACACCCTCCACTTCAATTTCCAGTGATGAATATCTATCTATAATACTTGATTGACTAAATTCTAACCTTTCAGTCTACATTGTACTATAACCTAACTGTTATAACGTGGGCATCGACACATCGTCTCACGATTACATAATCTCCACAATTTGCCGCATCATTGATTAAATGAAAACTAAAGCAAATGTCATAATAGTGATAAAAGGGAGAGAAACCCTACATCGCCGTACATCCATCCGTTACTTCAACGGAGATCAACGAAAATTTAGAAGGATGATGGACAATCATTGTTCCCTTTCTTTCTTCTAATTGAGAACAATAGATTGTTGCCCAAATGAATTAGATCACAATACAGGTAAAGTTCAAAGATATGAGAAGCAATTGGAATACCTTACGCGTAGCAGCATCAACTCCTTCTCCACAGCCGCCGGCGATTGAGCCAAGCATTCTGGAACAACGTTCACGCGATGAAAATTTAGAATATTGCAGGTGGTCGAGAAAAGTCCTCAATGAATTTAATTGAATTCAAAAGGAGTTCTAAGTTGTGTTCGTGATTGAAATTCTCAAGCAGGTTTCACTGTTATTGAATCAAAATTAAAAAGAGGGAAAAAAACGCATAATGGCGGCTATACTATAGTCTATATGTACCCAAAAATCGCCCATTGATGAACCAGCTGGCCAGGCCGAAATCGCCTTTAATGAATTTTGATTCTATTCTATTTGGTTGTTACAATTGATATAAGATTTATATTATATAATTATATTTTATTAATTAAGGATAATTTAATTTATATATTTTTATGATATAAATAGTAATTTTGGGTGCAAAATAGCCGCCATCCAAAAATTCAAAGAAATGGAGTAAATATTAAGAATGGGGGAGTTAATATTAATTTCAATCCTGTAATTTTTATTGAACTCAATTTTGGTTAGGTAGTTTTCAATTTTAATTATTTTGTATTAATTTCAATCATTTAATTTTTTATTTTTTCAATTTTTGTCTTTTTGTGAATCACTAATTATATTGTGCACTCTAAGATAGGGTGCACCAACTTTAAAAAACGTATACAAATATAAATAAAACATATACAATTATGAACAAAAATGTATACAATTGAATTGTTAGTTTTTTTAATGAAAAATTGAGTGTAAAAAGTATACAATTATTAAAAAACATGTATACATTGAATAAAAAGTTATACACATATGAATGCTAGTTTTTTAATGAAAAATTTAATGTGAAAAAAGTATACAATTATTAATATACACGTATACAAAATAGAATAACATGTATACAGAATAGAATAAAAAGTTATAAACATATGAGTGCACCCTTGCACCGGCTGCACCTAATATCAACTCTTGTGAATTTTTTGCAAAACTTAGAAGGACATGCAAAATCTGTAAACTTGAATATTTTTTTAAAATGATTAAAATTAAAAAAAGTTATTCCTTTGATTAGCCATAATATAGTGGGCATGACCAATTAAAGAAATTATCGAACCACAGGGAGGAAGGTACTAGAGTTTAAGCGATCTCAAGTTTATCGTGATTTTATAAGGACGACGGAAGAGAGGATAGGAGCAAATGAATGCAATTATGCTAAAGCAAGAAATAAAGATAAAATGAATGCAAAGATAAAATGGTTCCAAATGATGCAAGGATGAGATTAACAACAATCATGGCATAGATAATTAAGTAATCATGCAATTAATTCTAATCTCTCATGGACAAGGTATAGAAGCGATCACTAATTCCACCTAAACTCTCTCTCGAGATGGATAGGATGTAGGCCCTCAACAAGGCTCCCAAACGCACATAGGATCGAGACAATAGCAAACACCTCCCACTAGGTACTAATTACTCTATGAGTTCCCTAATTAGGTACTAAATCATAAGCAATATTCCCTTTTAAGGTACTATGAATTCACTAATTGTTTGGGTCTCCTCATTTAATCAACCAACCTCTCGATTAAGCTAATCAAACGTTCTATCAAAGGGTTCTAAATCTAGAAGGATATCTCTATCTCATTCTAAATTAATGCACATGAAGTGTATGATGAAATGATTCAATGAACTATCCTAAACACATAATTGATTTCTCAATCTAATCACATGCCCATGACAATTAATCACACAAATCATCATATACATCAAGCAATCAACAATCAATGATAGAAATAACACAAAGCCCATTCAAGATTAAAATCAATTTGCATAAAAACTAAATTATCCAACACCAATCATGGAGCTAATCTCACAAAGGAGATTAGCCTCTCATATCCATAAGAAAATTAACATAGACATTAAGATCCTTACAAAACATGATCAATCTATAAAGAAATGCACAAAAATTAGAATTAGATTCCCCCTTTGAAGTGCTTCAATGGAGATCTCCTTCTTCTTCTTGTGATCTCACTCTCCCTTGCTTCCTTGATCACTTGGATGGTGAATTTGATGGAGGGGATGAAGTGTAGATGGGTGGATGAAGATGATGGTGGAAAAAATGGAAGAAATGGTGTGTGAGGTGTGTGGGGAAGGTGGAATTTCGGATCTTTTTTCATAAAATCTGAATGGAGGGGTATTTATACTCCTTGACAAGCTTCTAGAAGGATTCTGAATTTTTCTGATCCCTGACACGACACGAGTCGTGTGACGCAACACGGCCATGAGGTGCCCGTGTTGCGTGAACTGATGCTCCCGCACGGCCATCGCTTACAGGCCCGTGTTGGCTACACGGGTCGTGTGCTGCAACACGAGTCGAGCTCCGCAACACGGCCAAGTGGTGGTCGTGTTGGATGAATAGATGTTGCCGCACGACCATTCTAGACAGGCCCGTGTTAGCTACACGAGTCGTGTACTGCGACACGGCTCGTGCCACCGACACGGCCAGTCGTGTTGCTGCTGCCCTGATTCCTTCACTGTTTTGGCTCGTTCTTCCTCGTTTCAACTCCAAATTGAGATCCGCTTTTTCCTACATCTTCCTTATCATATTTAGCATCAAATAAAAAGTGAAAATAGTAGGTTTAAGCTCATTCACACACATTTCCATGAAAACACAAAATACAACCAAATAACACATAAAATACGGATAAAAATATACGAAAACACATATAAAAAGACACTAAAATCTAGGTGAAAATATCACTCATCAAAATGATTAAAATTAAAAAAAGTTATTCCTTCATCTCACAAAATGATTTACGTTGTATAAGAAAAAAAATTACCAACATGATTTACGTTATATAAGAAAAAAATTACCAACTTTGTTGATTTTAAAGAATTTTGTAATATTTTTTAATAATAAAAAAGTTAGTATGTGTGTAAGAAAAGAGTTACAAATTTAAAATTAAAGTAAATATTAAAATTATATTATTGGACAAAATGTTATTTACTTTTTTGGGTTGTCACTTGTGAAAGGTTTGGCAAAAGCTCTGTACCCAGGGGGACACACCGTGCTTTCATGGGAACACAATTCTCCCCCTCTATATTCTATTTAAACCTATGTATTTTTAGAAGTTTAAATTGCAAAGGGACACGGAAATTACAAAGGGGCACGGTGCCCCCGGGGCACAAGAGGCTCACTCAAAAGGTTTTATGGGTCAAACAAATGAAAAAATTGTGAAAAAAATTTGTGTAATAGATGGAATAAAAGTTATAAAACTGAAATTGATAAAAAAAAAATTAAAAAAGTAAAAATTAGAAATATTAAAATTAAATTTAACCAAAAATAAAGGATTTTCTCATTCGTGTGAAGCAAAATAGGGCAACATTTGTGTTCTACATCTATCAACTAGGAAACAAACCTAAATTGTGATTTAACAATATTACTTTTCCGCTTTCCGTCTAAATCATTGTTAAAAGTTGTCACATTTATAAAAAGTAGAAACATTATTTTAATAATTCACCTACATTGTTTACATTTGTTTCCTTTTCATTTTTGATTAAGGATTTCTACTTTTTTAAGTTTTACAAACTTTGTTTAGATTTGTTACTTTTCTTTTTTTTCGTTTAAGGATTTTTTTTTTAAAGTTTAAGTCCTTTTGTTTGGGAGGATTTTTAAAATCTCAAAACACCTCTGGTATAATAATCGCTCCATATGTTGATATGTTCAGGTTTGCCTTTTCAAACAGATAAAAAAAACAAAAAACATTTTTGATCAATTTTTATACTCCCTCCATCCCATAGAAGTTGGTATAATTTTTTTTGGGTACGGAGATTAAAAAGTATAATAATTTAATGTAAAGTGGAGTAAAGTGAAGTGAGAGAAATAATATTTAATGTGTAGTGGGTAATTGTATTAGAGGTGATATGTGGGGCCCATGAGAATAGATTAATTGTTTTTTGTGTGGGTCCATGTATTAAAAAGGAAATGTGTCAACTTTAGTGGGACAAACTAAAAAGAAAAATGTGTCAACTTCTATGGGACGGAGGGAGTATCTTTTATATGGAGAATGTAATATTTTTAAATAATAAAAGTGTAAGAGTTTTATATGTTAGTAAGATGTCATTTTTAAAATTTAATACTCCCTCCGTCCGCTAAGGTATCCATTTCACTCTCCTGGTGTCCGCTTCAAAGGTATCAATTTTCTCTATTTAGTAAAAAAAAGTACACAATATGTCACACCACTCCCCTCTATTACAACTACCCACTTTACCTATAATAATAATACTCCTTAATCCACGTGCAAAAAGCAAATAAAGACCTTAGAACTGCTCACGTGCAAAAAACAAATTGATACCTTAACATCGGAGGAGTACGTTTTTATATCAAATTTCTTTTACTATATTGGAATTGTTCACGGTTAGAAGAAAATAAAAATTATTCACAATTAAAAAGGATGGAATTAGTACTTTATATATCACAAAAACTCGTGAAAGATAGTTACACAAATGATTTAATAGAATATATGTTTTGATATCATGAGTAGATTTATTTGATCATGTTTGGTTGTACTCTAACTAATATTAACAAGATATACAACATCAAAAATATTAATACATCATTTCATTTCGATAATTTCCAAATCCAACCGGTCTTATAACTTTATTTAGTGACCTTTTATTTATTCAAGAATTTCTATTTAATTTCCAATAAAGTGTATCCAATCATACAGAAAATCAAAATTTAACTTTGCCAAAAATACTTTTTCAGGAATCCAATTTTTTTTTTTCAAAGCTGATAAATTTTGGTATCTTTTTCGATTTCAATCGTATTGATAATTAATATTTTGCTTGATCTTCATATTTTATACTCCTGTTTCAAAGAATAATTCAATCTCTAAAAGGTGAATCATTATCCGAAATAGAAGGCCAGGTATATGTACGAGCATATATAGTATTCCATTAAAAATGTTTTAAATTAAAAAGAATAAAAAAAAATATTATTGAAGTCGAACATTTCCAAACAAATTTTTAAGACAAAGTAGCTCTTGATTTAAACAAAATTAGTAATATTATTACAAGACTAATATTCACACATGGTAAATTAATTTGCGATTTGTCGTTTTCTTTGAGACGTGTGTAAAAACTTCACATTTTGTGGTTGATAAAGTTATTAATCAGAATAAATGCAAGTCATCAAAAGCTAAGTATTTTTGTAGCCCATTAAATGGGCTGATTCTCTGTACATTATCTTACCGTCAATATCGAATATTAATTTAATAAAGTCGTTGGTTTACAAAGCACATTATAATTAGCAAGCTAGTCTGTTTAGAACTTCTAATAAATTTAAAAAAAAATGATAATGCCACTGTTATACTATCTTTTGTGAGAGAATAATATTATGAAAAAGGTAAAGAGAGAAAAGGTGAAATTTAATTAATAAAAAATTGATAATAGTGCAATAAATTATTTTATAAATAATTTACAATAATATTTAAAACAAAAATGATAATATTTCTAATAAAAAATAATAATTAATTATAAAAATGTAATAATAAAAACGAGTTTATAATATTTTTACCAATCGAATAATATATATAATTATTTATAATGAAATCATATATAAATTGCCATCAAGAGTATACACAGAAATATTTAACAATGAAATGAAGTCATTTTCCATGGATAAAAAAAATTCTTTAGTGTTACCACGTTCAACTTTCTAAAACTTAATCTTTCATAATCATTATTTAAGTACCACATAGGCATACGGGATCGTTGCATGCAAAGTTTATGGGAGAGAAATAATGCATTTAGAATTTATAATTTATTTTGTAGGTTAAATTTTTGTTTATCTCTTTTATGTGTCATCTATGTTACCCCCAAAATATATAGAGAATTCGGAACGGTATAAATAACATGTATAAGAGAATATAAAATTTGATCGTTGCTTTTAGAATTAATTTATGTTTTGGTTTTTAATTCCTAGACTATTTTAATATGACATTTTCTATATCATATCATTAAATGAATGTATGAAGAGATAAGAATCTAAATAAAAGAATATAAATTCTAGAGAAAATGATTTAAGAGGTTTACTTAGATGATCATAGATCACCGATGACCCTCTCAACCCGTATCACATTTAAACATGTACGCTTCACAACTATAAATTTACACCTCCATAAAATAATGAATCATCACAGCATATTAATCTTTCCTCATCTTCATTCTATTAACAATTCACAAACTTAAATTCCATACTCTTTGATGGATTCAAAGGAGTGTGGAGATCCCAATCAAGAGAGACTCGAAAGAGATGCAATGCCATGGATAGGTCTCTACATAACTGCTGCTTCTGCACTCTGCACCCTCGCCATGGCCGCCGACGCCTTCAACGCCTTACGCCGCCGCAAGCTCTGGTTTCCCTGCAAATACTTCTCTCTCAACGCCACCTCCCTCACTCTTCTCGCCATCGCCATGAAGCTCCCCACCGACCTCACCACCGACATGGCCCACATCCGTATTGCCAAGTTCACCTCCTTAGTCTTCATGTCAACCGCCATGGCTAACTTCATCTCCTCCTTGGGATCCACCACCGATAGGCACATCCTCTCAAACGTCGTCGCTTTGGGCATCCTTATTGCCACCATCACTGCTGACGTGCTTATTCGAATGGTCGTGCTCAACTTCATCAATCTGTTCTTGTTTCCCACTGCTCTAATGCTGCTTCTGCTGGCTATATTGATATCTCTAGCCATTACCGTTCCGGCCACGAAACAGAGCCTGGAATCGTCGTACCAGGAGCAGCACAAAGAGGCTTTGAAGGAGGAAGTGTCGTTGGATCGAAAGATTGTTTTCAAAACCGATGATCAGAGAGATTACATGATGAAGTATTGGGTTATGGCAGAGAGTAGCAGCCCTCAGTTCGTGATTGCACGCTCCGCTGTTTGTAGTACATCGTCTGTGCTCTCCTCCGTCGCCTTCCTGGCGGTGGTCGGAGCTCGATTGATAAGGTGGACAAGGCTGTCGGGGCCTTCTCCGTACGGATGGTCCACCAGATGGATCATATATGTTCAGACATCTGGGGTTGCAGTTGGCACGATTGCTCCGTTGCTGAGATGGTTCGTTGTTGTTAGCTTCAAGTGCTTGACGGCAAACACTACAGGAGTTAAGGAAAGAATCAAGATCGAGAATTACTGGATTCAAACACTGGTGGATTGGAGGGACAGCTTCTCTGCTTTGGGGAGAATTCAGCAGAACAACAGATTCACTAAATATCTGCATGATTTGAAGTGGTTTGCTCTTACTGTATGCATTCGGGTTCAGATTTTCATTGTTCTGTTGAGCAAACTGTTTGTGTTTCTTTCTGTGTTGTTCATGAGTCCATTTTTCTTGTGCTTCAACCACTTGAAGAAGTACATTAGAAATCAATCTGGTGGTGGTGGTGATCTTGATGACAACGATATGATCACCTTTAGCCGTTATGTTCTTCTTCTCGAAGGCGAGGCGGAGCTGCCGCCGAGTATTCTGAAGAACATATGCGGCGAAGCTGATCACATCATTGAAACAGGTAGAAAGAAACAGCCAGAGTCTCTGTTGAATCTTCTTGGTAAATTTGTGGATTTCAGTGGTGTAGGACTATTTGACAGTTATCAAATTCCAAGTCTGCATTCTCAAGAGCCTCAAAACTGCTGGACACTACCATTGGTGACTCTTACCAGCATTGCAATTGCACTTCCCAACATAGCGAAGCACAAACGCAATCACCTGTTGGGCGGTGTGAATGAAGGGCTTTACTTCGCGAAGCTTGTTCAGAAGGTTTTGGTTAAAAAAGACCAACTTGTGAATGTTAAGAAAGCTGCAGATATTTGTTGGGTTGGAGTTGTGCTTTACATGAAGTGGCTAGAGATTGATCTCATCAAAACATATGTTGACTGCAAGAACTCCAAGGAGGTACTACTAAAGCTGGCAGACAAAGCAGAGGAGATGATCATGGAGTTCAAGAAAGAAGTGAGAGCTGATTCAGTGATGGAGGATCCTGTCAACTGGTCTGATAGAGTTGTTGCAGCCAATTCAATGTACAGAATCAGTCGAACGATTCTGCTGTACTGCGGCGAGCAAACAGATGAAGGGCTGTTCGAGCGATTGTGTGCGATGATAGCTGATGTATTGGCAGCTTGTCTCACCAATCTACCACATGTTATTACCACAATGTGTCATTGTAATGCGATTGAAGAAAGAGAGAAGAGTGTTGGTAAAGCGTTTCTACTTCTTGGCAAAACGGAAGGAATGCTTAGAATTCTGCAGCAGAAAGAATGGCCATTCTTGGATCATGATAAAGCAGCATGTGTTGATGAGTGGAGGGATTTGTTTTGGAAAAATAAAGATGATGTAGCAGCCAGTTTGATCTCTAATGCAAGTGATGAAACAGGGAGTTCTTCTGATCCAGTGTCCATTGTTGAAGAACGTTTGTGTATTAAGGTAAATTCTTGTTGATCTTGATTATAAGATGAAGATTTATATATAAGAAAAATGAGACTGAGTTCTTCATGGGCTTCTGTAACATATTTTCTTCCACTCTTTTAATTCAACTAAAGAAACTAGAAGGAGATGTTACTTGGAGGATTCATATTGTGAAGGGTATTCTTGTGATCCATTTAATTAAGGCAAACACTTATATAAACCGGGTTCATATTTCACAGCAGACAAACCTACACACTAATTCATCAAACCAAACGACACACTTAAATATTCTACTACATTGTGTTTGTTTATCATCTCAACGTAGTATTGTTATACCCAAATGCTCTTGGGACACTGAGGCACTGTGTGTTCCCCCACTTGCAATCGAACCAGGTGTCGTAGGGCTACAGTTTTGTTGCCGAAACAACGCGCGCCATTCGTCTATGCACCCTGCCTTATCATGCTCTAGAGATGGCCATTTTCGCTTCTGCACAAGTTGAACCACTTGTTCTGTTTTCCCCAAGAGGAGAAATGCTGCACGAACACTCTCCTCCCTTCTCTCGATGGCACTGATGTGGCACATTGTGGTTACAACACGTGGTATATTGGTGAAACAAGCTGCCAATATATCTGCAATCATCACACATAATCGATCAAACACCTCCTCATCTGTCTGATCCTTTCCATGATCTTCACATGAGTAGTAAATAGTTCTACTGATTCTGAACATGGAGTTTGAAGCCACTAGTTTTGGTGGCCAGTTTAAAGGATTTTGCATGATCAACTCATCTTGCTCGTCTTTCTTGATCTTTGTGATCATCATTTGAGCTTTGGCAGTGAGCTCTTTCAGTACTTTCATGGAGTTTTTGCACTTAAGGCCACATTCAATAGCAGATTCTTGATCAACTTCTTTTGTAAGTTTGTTGAGATTGATTCCAAGCCATTTCTTGTAAAGCACAACACCAGCCCAACAGATATCAGTAGCTTTTATAATGTTTGCAAGCTGGTTGTCTTTCTTTGCCGCTGTTTCCTCTACAATCTTTGCCAGGGAAAGGCCTTCGCGGACGCCACTCAATAGCTGCTCGACTTTGTGTTTTGCAACGCAGGGAAGAGCAATTGCAATGCTCGTTAGAGTCACCACTGGCAGAGTCCAGCAGTTTGGAGGTTCTTGAGAATGTAGGCTTGGAATTTCATCACTATCAAACTCTCCTACTCCATTAAAGCTTGAGGATTTATGTAGAAGATTGAGAAGACTCATAGGTTGCATCCTTCTTCCTTTATGAATCAACTGATCTGCTTGGCTGCGTATGTTCTTCAAAACACTTCTTGGAAGCTCCACCTCTCCTTCAAGACGAAGGACATAACTACTTAAACCACGATTCGTCTCATCATCATCATCATCATCATCATCATCATGTCCCGGCTCTTTAAGATACGCAACGAGCGAAAACAATGGACTCATGAGCAGAGCAAAGAGCAAGAGAAGTAGCTTGCTAAGTAGAACAACTAAAATTTGAACTCCAATAAACAAACTAAGAGCAAACCACTTTGCATCATGAAGATATTTCCTACATAAATCGTGCTGAATTAGTTCCAAGCCAGAGAAGCTCTCTCTCCACTCCACCAAACTCCCAATCCAATAGTCCTCAATCTTAAAAGAATCCATACCAAAAAGACTAGCATCCGAGCACTTGAATTTCACAGCAACGAGCAGCCTAAACGCGGGCGCCACCGCGCCTACTACAACCCCGAGCATCTGAACGTACAAAATCCAGCTAGTGTAGACTCCGTAAGGAGACTCACCCGGTTCGTTTTTTTGAGGATACCCCTCGATAATATAAGCTCCCACAAGTATGATAACAGCATGTACGATGCTTGCAAACAAGAAAGTAGACGAAAAAGACGAACAGACGACAGATCGAGCCATCACAAATTGAGGGCTGCTGGTTTCTGCCATCACCAAATACTTCATCATCTCTACCCTCTGATCATCACTACTAATTCTCCTCTTTAAGGTTTCCCTCAAAGCCACTCTGTGCTTCTCCTGATACCTCAACTCCAGGCTCTTCTTGACGTTGATAACGGCGACAGACAGCGAAACTAACGCCGTCAGCAACATCAGCATAAATACGGTGGATAACATCATGGATATAACGATGCACTTTTCAAGAAACTCATGCAACTCGATCAGCTGAACAGCAACGTTAACGGCGACGGTGACGACGAAGATGACGAGGGCGGTGACGTTGGCGAGAATGTCGGCGTTGGTCATGGACCCTAACGACGTCATGAAGTTGGCCAGCGCCGTTAAAAGGAAGACTAAGCTGGTGTACTTGGCGAAGGTGTCCGTAGGATTGAGCATGTTGGTGTTGAGGTCGACTGGCAGCTTGGTTGCCACGGCTAACGCCGTTAAGGAAGCGGCGTTAAGGGAGAAAAATCTGGAAGGGAACCAGAGCTTGTTGAGGCGGAAGCCATTGATGACGTCAGCTGCCATGGCGAGAGTGCAGACGGTGGAAGCTGCTGCAATGTACAGACCTATCCATGGCATTGCCAGATCAAGTTTCATTTGCACGATATCATCGTAATCGGTGAATTTAGCATTACTTCCCATTTGGATTTTTTTTTTTCAGAGAGAAAATATGATTATGCTATCGATGAACTATACTACACGCCGGCCGCCATTATCGAGTATGTTAAGGTTTATAGGCATTTTATCAAATCAATATTGTAAAATAAATATCAAACTTTAAAGATCATGGAATTATTGGTTACATATAAAGTCGAATTAATAAAGTGTTTAACTTTTAATACTGTCACAATTATTACTTCTAGCCTCTAGGATATAACAATATATAATTCTTTACATAGTCGTGGTGCAACTTAACAATCTAAACCATTAAATTGGATTTTAATTTTATCTGCACCACAAAATAAATTGAATAACTATACTTTTACCCTATAAACCCTACTGTACACTCCAGAATTTGGATATGGACAACTAGTCAAGATATGTATTAGAGAAAAAAAAAAACATTTGTATATACGAAAAAGGCATATGGCATGTATCACGTAGGTAATGGTGATATAATAGCTTTATTTTCAGGGTAATCTTTAGTAAGATTATTTTAATGAAAGTGATTAATCTTTTCCTTAATTAAATGTTATTATGGGTTGAGAAATGTGTGTCCACTAACCTTAAAAGTTAGTTAATGGGAATTAAGTAGTGAATATATATTATCCCTGTTTAGCTTCTCTATTGTAGTACTGGAACTAGAAATGATTAAGGACGATACGTTCAATATATTGGATTTATATTAATAAAAGTCATATTAAGTATTTAATCAATATATCCCGTATATTGTTTAAAAGAAAATTACAAATGAATAAATAAAAGCTACCAACATGCAAGACACGAAATGCAAAATGACCCCGGGTATTTGAAGAGAGACACGTGGCAACCTTTAAGCCGTTGATGAATAGTGAGCTGTTGAGCATTTGGCCGCACACTTTAAGCTAGTGTAGTCGATTTAGTACAAAATATTTGTCGGGGACTATTGGACTTATGTTAATTTTCCTATGTCCTTTTCGTCTTTTTACTACTGTTGAAAGACCACCCTTTTATTTAAAAGTTTAAATCGATAGAGAGATAAATATTTTAATACTTAATTAAGTCATGTGAGGACGGAAAATAAATCGTTTAATACTTAATCAAGTCATGTGAGGACGGGAAATAAATCGTTTAATACTTAATCAAGTCATGTGAGGACGGAAAATTTTTGCATCGTTTAATACTTAATCAAGTCATGTGAGGATGAGAAAATTTTGCCTCAAGCCTTGCGTGGAATTTGAGGGTGGGAAATTTTTGCCTCAAGCCTTGCGTGGAATTTTTTCATATGGGTGGCGGTGAGGTTTGAACCCTGAACCTTTGTTAACCATGAGCTCTGATACCATGTTAAAAAACCCCCTCATCTAAAAGCTCAAACTGATAGAGATATAAATTGTTTAATACTTAATCAAGTTACTCCAACAACTAGTCAAGAAATTTTTGTTTTTTTACTTTCCTCCTTTCGTATTATTGCAAGACTGTAAGTAAAAGCATATTCAATATTCCTGCTAAATTCTCATTGACCGAATGCACTAATTCAAATTGGTGTAACAGTATTATGCAGGAATGAAAACACATTACACTAATAAATAAGAATTTATATACTTTGTTAGTAATTTTTTACTCTATTATTTTTTAATAAAAAATAAAAATATATATTTATTAAAAAATATATACTCCACTATTTAATAAAAATTAATACACATATCATGTGCACTACATACACAAATATCATCTCATTGATGAATTGTTAATAGCAAAATCTTCTATCCTCACGTACTTTTCTTTTATTTATTAAAAAATTTAATCTTTGTTTTTAAGATTTAATATAAAAATTCTTATATCATTCTTCTCTTAATTTTAAGTCTATATGCTCCTCAAATGTTTTATTAATTCTTTTTTGTTTAAAATTTAAATAGTGTTCATGGGTTTTAATGTTTGTTATTAAAACATCATCTCGTTTTAACCTTTATATATTCTTATGTTAAAACATCATGAATATATTATTTTAGTAGTAAAATATTAAATTAGTGAATTATACTTTTAAAAAAAACATTATACAGTGTTCTTATCAATTATCATAACTAATTTCTAACTTATATATATTGAAAAGATATTTATAGCGAAGACTCAATTTAAAGACTTAGATGAATGATTGATACCTTTTATTATAAAAGAAAGACAGGTGGGGTATTCTAGTTAGAGACAATGTTTAGTGGCATTTCAGAACCTTTTGAAAATGAAATATCAAGAAGTGTCTCGCTAAATGTGTAGCAAAATAAATCTGGAGTTTGAGATCACTCTCAAAGTATCATCTTCATTTGTAATCAACTACTATTAAAATAAATAGACAAAGATTTGCCACAGCATTTATGTGAAATGCGTTAAAGATCATTATGATAGTTATATAAATACGTTTATTGATAATTGATAAAGTATATTAATACTCCCTCCGTCCCATAATATTTTTCTCACTTTCCTTATTTATTTGTCCCACAAAATATTTCATCCCAAAAAATAAACACCACTTTATCCAACAACCTCAAAAATTATTTTAATTTCAAATTTGCCACTCTTTTTTCACACACATATCATTACTTTATACTTTTTTATTACCTAAAAATACTACAATACCCTCCAAAGTCAATAAAGTTGGTCAAAAAATACAATTTTTCTTAAACAACGTGGAACAGTAAAGGTGAAAAGTTTTCCGAGACGGAGGGTGCCCAAGAAAATTTATAAAAAGGACTTGTTAAATTTTATTTATTTTTTTTTTAAAAAGGACTTGTTAATTCATTTTCCAAAGCACTTACGCGAACCCCGTATTTGTGAATTTACAAAACATATAAGGGAAATTATTAATTTAGAATATTAATCGGACCCATATATTGGGCTTATCCAGCCCACTCCTTATAGCCCACTTAGAATTCCAATTCGAAACTGAAAGTTAATGGGGGCAGCGACCTAACAGCCTAACACCCAGCAGAAGAAGACTTGATTTGGGTGGTCGGTGCCGGGATTTGTGTTTTTGATTTGTGCCTAATTTGACAAATTAGGGTTCTTCAAAAAAAAAAAAAAAAGAGGGATTTCTTTGTTTCGGATGTATGAAGAAGGAAGATAGAGGTGATTCACAACAAACATCAACATCGGTTCTACATGGTAGTAATTCAATTCATACACTACAACAAATTCATGCATAAAATCAAACAACAATCTGATCTCCACGCTTGATTAATAGATTAATAATCTCTGTTTACTGCACCACGCAGTGCTTCAGGAACAAGGGGCTGAAAATTCTCCATCCGAAATGCGTATTCGCCTCTGTTTCTCTGAAACAGGGCACGCCACTCGTCTATATCTGCTGCGGATTCATGGCTCATGTTCGGCCATTGATGCTCCCGGAGAAGCTCCACCACTTTCTCTGTCTTCCCCAGAAGGAGAAACGCTTCACGCACGCTGTCCTCTCTTCTCTCTATGGCGCTGACGTGGCACATCGTGGTTATCACATGTGGTAAATTGGTAAGACAAGCTGCTAGTATATCTGCAATCATCACACATATTCGATCGAATAACAACTTGCTTTCGTTTTCTTGGAATTGAAACAGAGTGTGGCTGATTCTGTGCATTGAATGTGCAGCCACAATCTTATGTGGCCAGTTTGTAGGATTATCCAAAACTGAACTTTCCAATTCCGTCTTGTACTCTAACACAGCTTCTTCTCCTCTTTTGGACAGCTTTTGCAGCAACTCATTTGGGGTTTTGATGTAACTAGAAAGGTCCCTTAAATCGAATTCCAGCCATTTCATATAAAGTGCAACGTCAACCCAACATATATTTGCACTCTTTTGAATGTTTACAAGTTCATCTTTTTTAACCAAGGTTCTTTCGACAATCTTACCTAGGTAATAGCCTTCGCTCACGCTGCTCAGTAGCTGCTTTGCTTCGCGTATGGAAGTGTTGGGGAGTGCGATTGCAATGCTCGTCAGAGTCACCACTGGCATCAACCATGAGTTGGGAAGTTGCCGATCTTCTAAAGTATCGAATTGCTCAACTCCCCTGAAGTTTTCAGACTTGTGTAGGAGATTTAAAAGTCTCTGTGGTTGTGTCTTTCGACCTTTCTGTATCAATAGATCGGCTTGGTGGTTTATGTTTGTTAGGATGCTTCTTGGGAGCTCTACCTCACCATCAAGCCGGAGAACATAATTGCTGAGATTTTGATGTGTGTCTTCATGTTCAGATTCGCGCCTCCTCGCTTGCTTCATCACATAAGTATAACAAAAGACGAATGGAGACATGAGTACAACAAAGAGCTGAAGAAGTAGTTTGCTTAGTAGGACAACCATAATTTGTATAGTAATCAAGAATGTTAGAATGAACCATTTCAAATCATGGAGATACTTCCTACACTGGTTATGCTGAATCTGTAATCCAAAGAAGCTGTCCCTCCACTCCACTAGCATCCGGTTCCAGTAGTCCTCAATCTTTCGATCCAATTTGAAACGGTCTTTCATTGAGCACTTGAAAGTTACAGCGACGAACCATCTGAATGCGGGTGAAATTGCGCCCACCACCACCCCAACAGACTGCACATACAAGATCCAAGTTGTGTAATTTCCATAGGGGGATTCACCATGAATATTCTTTCGTTGATAATGGTTTATAATGTAAGGTGCTGCCAAGATTATGGTGGCGAACAAGAAGGTGGAAGCCAACGAAGAACAAACAACCGAACGTGCCAACACAAACTGGGGGCTGCTGGTTTCAGCCATCACCAAATACTTCATCATATATCCTTTCTGATTATCAATTCCCAATGACTCCCTTCTAGTCATGTGTAAACCTTCACTGCTCAAAGTGACTTTGTGCTTCTCTTGGTACTTCAATTCGAGGCTCCTCTTGATACTGGGAGCCGCCACAGCCAGCGACACCAATGTCATCAGCAAAACCAACATGAATATATTCCGAACTATGATGGATGTAACGAAATCATGATTTAGAAACTGGTGCAGCTCAATCAGTTGAATGCTGACATTGCCAGCAACCGTGAGTACAAAGATGACGAGAGCAACAACGTTCGCGACCATCTCTCCGTCGTTCATGGACCCCAAAGAGGTCATGAAGTTAGCCAGAGCTGTTATGAGGAAGAGCAAGCTCACATTCTGAGCAAAGAAGTCTGTCTCAGATTTAAGCATGTTGGTATTAAGGTCAACTGGCAGCTTGAGTGCCACTGCCAAGACTGTCAGCGAAGCTGCGTTGATGGCGAAGATCTTACATGGGAACCAGAGCTTTTTGAGGCGGAAGCCATTGATGAGGTCAGCTCCCATGGCAAGAGTGCAGATGGTTGAAGCTGCTGCAATGTAGAGCCCTATCCATGGCATAGCCGAATCAAGTTTATCTTGTATCTTGTCCGGTTCACAATCCATGGTAGTCATTTTTTTTTTTTTTCAATCTGTGTTTTTTTGTTGTCTGCAGGTGTTTGTGCATATGCAATAATTCAAAGCTATTGCTAATGCATGGGATTGCTCTTGTTCACTTTTGATGCTCTTGTTAGAATACAGCGTTACTGGTGTCCCAAGTAACATTGCAAACTTTTAAAATCCAACATTTCTTTACGCAATGAACACATGCTCTTGCTGGCCCATCACATATATAAAGCTTTATCCATTTCTTATGGAATAGTAGAATAAAATAAATAAATCAGAGTAAAATATCAGCCTACATTCTATTTCTACCTCGTAGTTAAGCAGTTGAGTCATTGAGATTACGCAAATTGTCCTAATTTTTTCAATCTTGTAAATTGTTTCTATTTTATTTTATTTTTTTGGTCCGGATTTTTTTTTATTATTATAATTTTGGTCCTATAAATTTACCAATTCGACTTTTTAATCTGGAGGCCAATTATGGAGTTTCAAGTCAGTCACTGAACTAAAAGGCCGCATTTAGTAAACTGTACTAATTTAAAAAAAAAAAAAAAACACAAAGGGTAGTTGGTTACCAAACTTTTAAAAACCGAATGGGTAAACTTACTAGGCTTATATCGGAAAATGAATACTGCGAAATCAAAATCAAAATCAAAATCAAGATAACTTGCAAAAATCAAAATTGAAATAGTTTACAAAACTAAAAAACCACATAGTTGTAGGGGTCTTTGACGTTTCTTTTACTAAGGGTGAGACGATCACGCATCAATTCTCATCTCAATGGCGGGATTCTCCATTCTTTTGCTCAGTTTGCTTTTTCTTGTTCTTCTTTTTTTTTCTCATATTTCATTTCAAATGTGATTATTCCTATTGTTAAAATTGATATTTCATCTATTTAATATTTTCTCCGTTCCATAATAAGTGTTTTACTTTCTGTTTTCATTCGTTCCACAATAAATATCTTACCCAAACAAAAGAAACGTCACATCAACAAACAACCTCAAAAATTTTCTTAATTTCAAAAATATCACTTCCACCTAACACACATAATATACTTTATAATTTATTTATTACCTAAAAATACCACATTACCCCTAAAAAGTCAATAAAAGTTGGTCAAAATGTAATTTTTCTGAAAATCAAATAAGATCACCTATTCCACTTCAATGTTTTATCTACTATTCCATATATTAAACTATTGTCACGTGTCACAACAATTATGGAATTGAGGGAGTATTTCCTATCAGGGAAAAAAAACCCCACAATTTTTTAAAAATTTTATTTTTAAGGGTCTATTACTTATATACTCCCTCCGTCCCAGGCTTAGAGGGTCATTTTTCTATTTTGGCCATCCCATCCAAAGAGTCCCCTTTCCTTTTTTACACCCATGGGACCCACACACCCCCTCTAATACAATTAAAATATGGGACTCACACTCCCACTAATACAACTATCCACTACACATTAAATAATAATATTCCTTAATCTACGTGCAAAAAAGCAAATGGCCCTCTTACGCCGGGACGGAGGGAGTATACATTTTATGTACCTATAGTACTACTAGATACAATATGCCAATTATAATACTTCCTCCGTCCGCCGGGTAGGTGGACATTTTGCCATTTTAGGCGTTCACACCAAAGATAGACATTTTTCTTTTTAAACACATGGGACCCGCACACATCACTAATAAAATTAATATATGAGACTCAACACACCCCACTAATACAACTAACCACTACACATTAAATAATAATACTTTTTAATACACGTGCAAAAAGCAAATGTTCACCTTTTAGGCGGACGGAGGGACTATTAATCACTACAAATTGAATGCATCAAAAACTACTTTTAACCCTATTGTAAGTTTAATTGTATTTAAAAATTTATCTACCCACTAATTTCTCCATAAAAATAGGAAATAGGTTGGAAATTAGTTCAATCATAAAAAATGCTCAAACATTAAAAAATACTAGTATTCAATATTCTCAATGTTCGGTATTATAGAATTTGGTGTTCAATTGTATGTGTTATAAATTTTCAATGTTCAATAAAGTTATGTTTGTATTATAAATCTACGTGAAATATGTTTGTGTATTCAGAAATATGTTACTCCAATATTCAGTAATATATTTTTGCAGGAGTATGTTGGTATATTCAGAAACATGGTAGATTCAATAAAATAGATATTAAATCACTCTGTTTTGCTAGGTTGTAAATGGGGCCCATATATTGGGCTAAGGCTTATCGAGCCCATACCTTATAGCCCACTTAGAATTCTAATTCGAAATGTTTCGTTAATGGGGGCAGCCAGGCGAACACCCATCTGAAGATTACTTGATTTGGGTGGTCGGTGGATTTCTGTTTTTTATTTGTGATGTAGAAAGGGATTTCTTTGTTTTGGATGTATTAAGAAGGAAGATAGAGTTGATTACCAACAAATATATGTGATCCTTTTAATTTAAATTCCTAGCAATATATATATATATATAGAATTGGAAAGGGAATTCATGTTAAGAGTAAGAGTTCATACGTGATGTAAACTAGATTTATAAGAAGAAGTTTGTGTTTTAAAAAATAGAATACATATTTCCTCGGCTCCAAATATGCAATGTAATGTTATATAAGAAATGATTAACCTATCGAACAATAATTCAAAATAATATGTAAAGGGTGGACGTGCAAGTAAGTGCCCTGATTACCAATTTAATTTCATGGTTTACATTTATATTAATTTACATATAAAAATTTATCACATCCTCTTTTTAGGGATATATTCATGTTATTTATCGAAAAGAATATTTGGTTGAAATATAAATAATAGTATTAAGGTAAAGAGTTGTGTAAGACCATTTCACAAAATGATTTTTGTGAGATAATAAGAAGTTTGTAGCGAAAAATTAGTACTATCTAATTGATCAAAATTGATAATGATATTGTAAATTATTTTGATAATGTTTTAAAAATAAAGTGATAACATCTTAATTTAATAAAAAAGTGATAACTAATTATAAAAGTATAAAATAGATCATCGTGAGACGTTCTCACACAAAATTAGCTTTAGTATTAATGTAATAATTCCTTTTTGACAAATTCTCTAGTGATACGGGTTATTTGTGAGATGTGTGTGAGACGGATGACCCATCATTTAGGTATTACTTATTATATAGATAAAGTATGTTTTCTAAAGTATGTTTAATGGTTGTTAAAGTATGTTTTCTAAAGTATGTTTGATTATGCATTAAAGTATTATTTTAGCATGTTATAATATGATTTATTATTAACATACTTTAATTATAAATACACATAATTTATCTATACAATAAGCATACTTTAGTGATGGGTTAACCCGTCTCACAAATAACTCGTCTCACAAAAGAGTTTCTCTTCTCTTTTAATTACTTAAAATAATTATTTTTTTCAATTTTAAAATTCAAGTTTATTGGTATTTATTTTAATGGTTATTATTTTATTTAAGTAATAATTATACTCTCTCTGTCCCCTTTAGAGAGTCTTTTTTTCTATTTTGATTTTCCCACCCAGAAAACTTTTTTCCTTTTTTACACATATGGGACCCCCACACACACTCATACAATTAAAATATAGGACCCACACTCCCACTAATACATCTACCAACTACACATTAAATAATAATACTCCTTAATTCACGTGCCAAAAAGCAAAAAATCCAAGGGACGGAGGGAGTATTACTCTTTAGGTTGAGTGGAATTTGCGTGTAATAATTTAATACAGAAGATATATTTTAAAATAGTTAGGTCAATTTGGGTGCACTAATTATTACTCCTTCCGTCCCATTAAAGTTGATATAATTTTTTTGGCACGGAGATTAAGGAATATAATAATTTAATGTAAAGTGAAGTGAGAGAAATAATATTTAATGTATAGTGAGTAGTTGTATTAGAGATGATATGTAGGCCCATGAGAGTAGATTAATTGTTTTTATGTTGGTCCCATGTATTAAAAAGGAAATGTGTCAACTTTAATGGGACAAACCAAAAAGGAAGTGTGTCAACTTCTATGAGACTGAGGGAGTACCATATATGGATATCTATTCAATATTAATTATGGCAAAAACTTGTGTGTGCCCGGGCGCACGGAAGCACACTACGTGTGCCTTTAGAATTTTGTGTTAAATTGTATACCCTTTAATATAAAGATATGTACCCTTTATTTTCTGAAGAAAAATAAAAAATATTAATGAAAAGTATATACCCTTTAAAACAAAATGATATACCTTTATTAATTAAAGTGCATACCCTTTAGAACAAAATAATGTACCATTATCCATAATATTAAATTCTAAAAGCGCATGGTGTGCGTCCGGACGCACGCAAGCCTCACTCATTAATTAAAGGCTAAACACTTGAAGGAGATGGTTTTATAGTCGGAATATCGTGTAACTGATAAAAAATAATGTTTTAACAAAAATGTTTCTTTGATTATTTAATAAATATTTTATTGTATATATAAATAAAAAAATATAACATTTTTAACTAAAATCAATAACATATTTACTAAAAGGTAATAATTAATTTAAAAAAAATCGGGTAATAATTAATTTTTTAAAAAAAAATCTAACCATAAAACAATCTATCATAAAAATAAGCGTCACTTTAATTTATGAAGACCTTATTATAGATTTTGCAAATTCTGTTTGCTAAAAAATGGTATGTAGGATGTATTCACACAATCTGTAGTCCCGTAATCGTATATATTTCCAGCTGTGATATATTATTCGTTGACTTTTATAGGGTATTAACAAGCCACACGAGTTACACGACATAGAAAGAGACAATTTAGACTTGCTATAAATTTTTATAAGTCAAACTATAATTTCTATTTTATCTTAGGGTACATGCATATATTCTAGAAGGATCTGAGAAATCATTCTATTCTATTATTAAAATATGTTTAATTATATACATAACATATACTAATATATATATATAATTAATTAAAGTATATTCATAATTAATTATATTATAAAATCATAAAATCATTTCTTAATATATTAATCATGTACTCTTAAAATTATACTTTACTAACTATAAATATATTTTATTTATATAACAATTATATTTATATAATAATTATACTTTAACACACGTGTCACAAAATTTCTCATATCACTTTATCTTTATCTTTTATAAGTTATAACACGTGAGAACATTTATAACTTTCTTTTTATAATTAAAGATCGTGTGAAGAGGAAGTCTTCCCGCAATTTCAAAAGAAATTTCTAGGTTTGTCATGATTCGTGTTTTTAGGACAAATCACTAAGATTGTATTTTTCTTCATATATATATATATATATAAATAAAGTGCTCTCCATTTCAAACTATGTATACACCAATATGACGCTTAATAGCGATTTGATTCAAATTTCGAAATAAAATATTGAAATAATAATAATATGAATCGTTAATAAGACTAATACTAAAATGAAATTCATTAAAAGTGCTCAAGGTATACATTGAATTGAATTAATGAGAGTGATTGGGATTTCAAAATTTCAATACCTCTTACTAAACTAAAGAATAAGAATTAATATTATTTTATTCTCATTATCTTTCCGCACTACTTCTTACCAAGGGCCCCTTTATTTTATTTATGTATTTGTATGGACTTGGAATTACTATACCATTTTTTTTAATACTATGCGTCACTAATTATTTGATTGAAAAAAAAAAGTAAAATTTATCATTCTATTTGGAAGGATTTGGGAATTACTATACCATTTTTTTTACTATGCGTCACTAATTATTAAAAAAAAAAGTAAAATTTATCATTCTATTTATATCTTTATTATTTATTATTTCTCAATCCCAAATATTTTTTTAGATTAATTATACTGTGCACTCGGGTACACTCTAAGATAAGGTGCACCCACTTTCAAAAACGTATATAAATATAAACAAAAACTTATACAATTATGAAAAAAAGATGTATACAATTTAATTGTTAGATTTTTTTAATGAAAAATTGAGTGTAAAAAAATATACAATTATTAAAAACATGTATACACTATTGAATAAAAAGTTATACACATATGATACTAATTTTTTTAATAAAAAACTTAGTATGAAAAAAGTATACAATTATTAAAAAACACGTATACAAAATAGAATAAAAGGTTATACACCGGATGGACCTAATATCAGCTTTTTTTTTGTACTTTCTATTCTCATCCGGTCAACCCCTTATGAAATTTTTAAAAAAATTATAGTGTTATAAAATATTAACATTTTCAAAATACAAAAATATTATAAAAATACCACATACTGTTTACCATTTAATTATTAACTAAAAATCGCCTATCCTCGTCATTTTATCTAAATAAATCATCCGATCCCTCTATTTTATCCTATGTTATACACAGAAAAAAATTATTTTTTTAATCCATGTGCATAAATACCAAAAAGAACCTAGATATATAGAGGAGTATCATGTTAGATTAATTTTACTATGTTTAACCACCTATTTCTTTCAAATTGACATTGATTATATTTTGCAAATTTGATATGATTAAGGCATAATAAATATTCCAAAAAACCGTTGCTTCACCCTTTGTCCATAGAAGCATAAAGAAGACATTATTATAATAAAATAAAATAATATTAGAGATATAAATGGGAGTGACAGGTGAGAAAACGTCTTTATATGAAACGGTGCATAAATGATATAGTTGAACTGCAATAATCTCCTCTCGTTTTCATTTTCGAGGGCCTCACTCTATTTTAAGTCTTTATTTGTACCAAATATATAATAAAATCATGTTTTGGCCGCTTTTGTTGATGGCTTCTCTTCTTTATGTGTTTCCCCTATAAAAAAGGACTCGTTCATTATCCGTTTTTGCAAAACTAAAGACTTCTTGGTTTTTTCTTTTTTCTTTTTTTCCTTCTTTATATCTTCACTTCTTTCGTGTGATATATAATCTTATTTCCTCTTATTCTGCTAAACTATGGCTTTTGGAATGTGGGTTCCCATTCTTGCAGCTTTTCTTGGGGTTTTCTTCTTCATCGACACTTCTTCTGCAGAAAAAGGTCTTCATTTTGCTTTTCTGCATTTATTTTTTTGCGGATTCATGTCTCATTTTAATACTACATTTCCTGTGTAACATCATTGAATGGATGACACAGTAGAAGAAAAAAGGAAACTAAGCTTGAAGCTTGAGCTCTAGAGGCAGTGGTTTGATTTATTTTCTCTCTTATGTGTCAATAATACAACATGTGATACTGAAAATGATCGTACGAAAATGTCAATTTTTTTTTGTGGAGTGAGTGAATGAAGAGATATTAATCATTAATGCACTCTGAATTTGATTGTGTGAGTTTGTTGCAAAAGAGCCATTGTGATTAATCCAGATTACGTGAGCGTAAAAAATTGAGATGACTTTTCTATTTTTAATTATTTTTTAAAAAAAGCGTAAATTAATTTGTTGGTGAATTTTATGATGAGCAGCGCCTTACTCCTCCTTCGCAAAGGACGCCACGTCAGCCTCGCGGGCGGAGTACTACGACTACATCATCATCGGCGGCGGTACGGCCGGCTGCTCTCTAGCGGCGACGCTCTCCGCCTCCGCAAAAGTGGCGGTTTTGGAAAGGGGCGGTCTTCCGTACGACAACCCCAACGTGGGCCACATAACGGGGTTCCTCACGTCGTTGTCAGACACCAGGCCGAGCTCTCCCGCCCAGCTGTTTGTGTCCACGGACGGGGTGTTCAACCACCGTGGACGCATTCTGGGCGGGAGCTCGGCCATCAATGCCGGGTTTTACACCCGGGCTAGTGCAGAGTTCGTGCGCCAGGTCGGGTGGGACCCCCGCCTAGTGAACGAGTCGTACGAGTGGGTGGAGAAGAAGGTGGCGTTTCAGCCGAAGGTTCAGGCGTGGCAAGGGGCGGTGCACGACGGGTTGCTCGAGGCGGGGATCCAACCCGACCGGGGATTCACGTACGAGCATCTGCATGGCACCAAAATTGGGGGTTCCATTTTTGATGAGAATGGAATCAGACACACTGCGGCTGATTTATTAGAGTATGCTGATCAGACCAAAATCACTGTCTATTTACACGCTACTGTTTGCCAAATCTTGTTTACCAATAGCTTACCTGGTAAGATTAATGTTATATACCCTTCTCCTTAAAACTCAACTAATCCATTTGTGTCATTGTGTGGCAAATTTATCACATCTTTGATTATATTTTAGGGTTACATTTAGTATTTCCAATGGCCATACAAGTTACATAGAATATATCTATATACTTATAGAGGAAATAATAATTCTAATATTGGAAAATTTTGACTTTTTCACTTCTCTTGCTAGCATTTATTTAACTAGTGAAATAGAGAACTTAACACCAATGAAGTAGAGGATTAGATGTCATAAGAGGGATTCTAAATGTGCTATTACATCTTAATATTACATGCATCAGATGAGTGATATTTTTGGTCATATAGATTTTGTCTTTCACCTACGTGTTATTTATCCAACGATTGACAATAGGAGATATAACATTAAAATATAATAGGAGATTCAAATCGAATTAAAGACATGTGATTTTTTTTTCTATATTAATTGAAATTGTAAATTTTATACAGGGCAAAGACCTAAGGCTTACGGAGTTATGTTCAGAGACAAAAGAGGGCTTAAACATATGGCACTGTTGAACAAAAATGGCCCAAATGAGATAATTCTATCAGCGGGTGCAATTGGGAGCCCACAAATGCTGATGTTGAGTGGTGTTGGGCCGGGCCACCATCTCAGGTCCCGTGGCGTACACGTCGTAGTGGACCAGCCAATGGTGGGCCAGGGCATGTCCGATAACCCAATGAACGCAATCCTAGTCCCTTCCCCTCAGCCCGTCGAAACATCACTAATCGAAGCAGTAGGCATTACCGAAGTTGGCAGCTACATCGAAACTTCTAGTGGGTCCCTCGAGCTTGATTGGGCCACCAGAGTGGCCCACGACTTCGCAAGATTCGGAAACCAGGTTAATCCTAAACCCGCCACGTGTACTAAATTAATTGGTCGAAAGCGTGATTAACGGTACACTTACGCACGTGCAGAGCACGCCGTCCATGATCCGAAGCATTAACGAGAGCATCATCCCGAAAGCGCTGCGAGGATTCGACCTGTTTCGGAGCCCCAGCATACAATCCGGGTTGATCCTGGAGAAGATCATGGGGCCCTACTCGAGGGGGAAGCTGGAGCTGGTAAACAAGGACCCGAATATGAACCCGCGGGTGACGTTTAACTACTTCCAGGACCCGAGGGACCTGCAGAGGTGCGTGGAGGGTATGGAGGTGATCCGGAAGGTCGTTGAGTCACGGGCGCTCGCCCCGTTCCGGTACCCGTTTACCCGATTCGAGACCCTGATGGAAATGATGCGGGGATTCCCCAATAACCTGAGGTTGAAACACCTGGCGGTAGGTCATTCGCTGGAGCAGTTTTGCATAGATACGGTGATGACCATATGGCACTACCATGGGGGCTGCCACGTGGACAAAGTTGTGGATCGTGATTATCGGGTGCTGGGTTTGGATTCGCTGCGCGTCATCGATGGCTCCACGTTTTACAACTCCCCTGGAACTAACCCTCAGGCCACTGTTATGATGCTAGGAAGGTAATAATTAATTATTTTAATTTTTAAAAAAGTAATTATTTAATATATAATGATTTTGTGAAAATTAATTTGTGATGAATGTGTAGGTATATGGGGCAGAAAATTCTGAAGGAGAGAGGTGTAAGCCAGTCGACATAATGAATTGTGGATCTTGATGTTTTGATCGAGGTTGTGTGCAAGATTTGCTTTTCTTGAATATTTATAGCCAATTTTTTTTTATTTAGATTTTGTAATAAAATGTGTGCCAATATTTTAGGTGAGAGTGGAATTTCAGGAGCTAGTACCTTGTGCATTTTTTGAGGTACATTATTAGAATATGATGTGAGTTTTCTGGTTGATGTGAATTAGAGCTAATTCTCAACTTATGATTACTTAAAAAGAGTAGTTTTAGGTTGAGATTAAGGTGGCTTGATTAAAGAGTAGCTACTCCAGTTTACCTGCAATTAACTTAACTACAATCTAGATTACTTTCACCCATTCCAGGGGCAATTAATGTGTTAACAGTGTAAATCAAGATTAATAAATTAACCAGGTAGAGTTGTAAGCAGCAGCCCAACAAAACTTTATATGTTTGAGTCCCCTATTGATATATTGAATTCGAGCTCGAGCTCGTTTAGAATTTAAAATTTTATTTGAAATAGATTTGTGTTCATTTTTTACAATTTGATTTTGTTTATACGTTAGGCAATGAGTATACATTTAATTGGGGATGAATAAGCTTTTGCTTGATTAATGAGATACATTAGAGAACTTCATGATTGATAAATTATTATTTTTCTAAATAACAAATTAAAATTTCAATATAACAAAAAAGTAACCCATTATGAGCAGCAGTTTGTTATGCTGAAGAATGACGTTTTCTTATCCGATTCCCAAAAAAAAAATAAAAAATAAAAAAAATCCCACATTGGAATAGTTTCATACAAGTCTTCAAACATTTGTATAGACAACAAAAGAAAATAAAAGAAATATCACATTGGGGAATTTCAATTATTTCATGCATGGAATCCAAAAAAAGAAGGCCATCTCCATCTTTTACATAGAATCTCCTTTTCTACCTTTTTTTTCATGTATAATTGGTATATAAGTTGGTATATCCTCTCTCTAGATCTCTTTCTTGATAGCCAGCAGGCATATTCTGTTACTCCATTGGTTTATACTTTCCCTCCAACGCCTATATAAAATATAAAGATACTTCATATAATTCATCACAATACACATGAGAAACTACTAGCTAGGGTTGAGTGAGGAGCATCTGCAGCAAGTATAAGTTTATTAATCATAGGGCTATTCTTATTTGGCATGCATCACATATTTATTCAATGCATGATGGTGATCGCAGCAACAGCCGGTTGGATCTCCCATTTTGGTATTATATCTCTTTACTGCACCGTTTGATGAGTGGTATTTAAGAGGGAGATAAAATATAAATTCTATGAGCAACGGAATCAATTTTTTTCTCTCTCTTACGTGTCACTCATCTTACAAATGACACATGAGATGTAACCCCAGATATAAACGAGTGAGCTACAGCATGCCAAAGGAGAGTTGCCCTGTGACTAATTCAACTTAACTTTATTATATGCAGTGTCATGTATCATATCTAATACTCATGATCATGATCATCACCTACTTATTGTGGTAATTGTTTCCTACCTTAGCCATGTATCTTTAATTAATTAAATTAAATTACTGATGATCTAAGTTTGCCCACATAATCATGGTCTTTATTCATGTTATTACCTTCAATTCAATGCATTTGTTTTAGTTTTAGTATGACATTTAGTTTTAAGAATTCTGGAAATTCAGTAGAAATTAGAACGAGTCATACCCATGAGGCCATGACCATGAACTATCTGTTGGGCCATTTTTGTTTGGAAATCACATGTTTGTATATGGGCCAAGATGTTGTTTTCTAATGGATTGGGCTTTAACTAAAAGCCCAAGTTAAATAATATCAAGAATTTAGTGAGATTACTGCCCAATTAGCCACTCCCACATGGTTATGATTTAATATAATTAATCCCAATTAAAGTACACTAGGACATAATCGTCATTAAGTAAAATTTAAGTACCCCATTTTAGCTTCTTGCATTTTTTTAAGAGCATATTTTAATTAGAAAACCTCCCCACTTGTTTTATAAAATTGTATAGGCGCACCCGGGTGCACCTAAGATAGGGTGCACCCATATACAAATATAAAGATAAACATATACAATTAAGAGCAAAAATGTATACAATTTAATTGCTAGATTTTTTAATGAAAAATTTAGTGTAAAAAGATATACAATTATTAAAAAACATGTAGTATACACTATTGAATAAAAAGTTATACACATATGATGCTAGTTTTTTTAATGAAAAATTTAATGTAAAAAAAGTATACAATTATTATGAAACACTTATACAAAATAAAATAATATATATATAAAATAAAATAAAAAAATTTTACACATGTGTATATACACTCAATTGTAAAAGTAGCTTTAGTCTATGGCTATTGTTTTCAACACGTCGTTTCTTTCTATTTATGAAATTAATCTTCTTGTATTATTATAACTATTTAAAAAAGTCACCTTTTCACCTAACTTTTGGGCAATAACGAAATTAATAACTGTTCGTCGAATAAAATATAATTCAAGAAACACATCTTCTGGATGATTCATTTAATCATCTCCTTTCAATGTATCTTAACAGAGTTTTTCGACAATTCGAACGCATACGTTCTTACATACAAAAAGATTATTAAAAAGTAGCTGTATACATATATATACGTAAATTAAAATCTGCACAAAAACGACTTCAAGCAGATTCATTTACAAGTTAGGTGGAACAGCTATATAATAATACTTCTAACATATTCGAACTGAACACCAAAAACACGTGTCAAAATGAAAATCAAATTAAATATATGCAAGTGCATACTTATAAATTAAATCTATCTATTCTCCAGCAGACATTTTTCCAAAGCTGAGGTGAAATTTCAACTTGAACATTCTTCACTAACACTTCACAAGAAGTCAAGAAGCCACCATTGTCATTTTCTTCAATAACCCTAACTTAAATCAAGAATCATGATCCAATGCAATATTTCACCATCCCATCTTAATTCTTGATCAAGATCCTAAATTCACTTGGAAAGGTTTCAATAGGGTATTCGAGACGGGAAATTTGGAGAAGACGAATTGAAGACGGTCACCATTATATTTCAAACTGTTGGGTGGATGCGGTCGTTCTCGTCGACTCCCCGGTCGACGTCTTCATCGCCGGAGCATCGCCGGAGGTGTTGGCGACGGGAGGTGCTCAGATTCCCGTTTCAAACTCACGAAGAGTATTCTGCACCAACCCCCGTATTGGGTTCACAATTGGGGTTGATAAGGGCCAGAAGTGTAAGTAATGGGCCAAGCCCAATACTTAGAGAATGAAGACCAGCAAATTGGGCCACAAGGCCCAACGGGCCCAACAAATCTCCACCTTGGCCCAAATCATCCACCTTGTGATTATCTATTTAGGAATTCATCATCGCACCTATTCCCGGACACCTGCAAAACGAAAAACACAAAGTTAGATGCAAGATCCAGAAAATTTGACATAAAGTCAAGGTATCACAAAAGATACACAAATCTAAGCCAGAGCAAAGATCACGGACACAAAGTCACAAAAGTTCACATAGTCATGTAATCACATAGATTAGAACCCACAGTTCTCATGACACACGAACAGTTCACATAGAACAAAACTAAACACAAAGCTAACATGCGATCACAGATGTATGAATTACACCATTCATAACATTTATCGCATAGAATAGAATACAAAATTCTAAAGATACATAGTCAAGTCACACAGACACACAAGTCACACAGACACTTCACACAGAAGCATGCAGTCACACAGACAAACAACAATCAAATGTTACACCACATTCGAATGCACACAACATGCTCCACCTCACTAAGAGAAACAAACAAGCATGTAAACTAGACACAGTCACACAGACATAAAAGTCACACAGACAAACAACAAACAAATGTTACACATTCGAATGCACACAACATGCTCCACCTCACTAAGAGAAACAAATAAGCATGTAGACAAGGCAAGTTTAACACATAAACAAGCACACAACGTAGAAAACACATTTCTAACAAGTTTTCACACAAGAAAACACAAATTCACAAAGAAGCATATAGATTCAAAGTGAAACAAGATAGAAAAACAAATTTCCTAATCACATGCGGAATTAACTAGCCAATTAACACACACACAAGGTTTTAAAAGGCACAAATAATTCACACAAGAAATTATCTCTTAATCATAAGAGTCATTCACAGCTTTGAACACCCCCTCATACTTCATCTTCTGTTTCAAGCAGATATTGAAGTCTCCTTGCCCAAATGCATTAGGAGAAAAGTCATTGTTGCTTAAAGTTGAGTGAATCGACTCACAGATTCAAGAAACAATACAAACACGCACACAGGTGACAATCACACACATAGGTGAGCCAAAGCTATCTCAAAGACTAGAAACAAACTCAATTCACACATAGCAAAAAGAGCAAAAAATTCTAGAAAAAACAGATTAGCAGCGAAAGCATACCAAGATATAATATCACAAAGATATAAAATTCACAATAGATTTCAAGCAAATAAGAATTAGAGATACCAAGAAATTGACCAACTAGGTCACAAATCACAAAAAATCCCTAATTCTACAGCACAGAAATCATCACACAAGAGGACCAGCCGCCTCAGAGCATCACACAGCACAAAGCACAAATGAGGACCAACTGCCTCAGGGTATCACAAAGATAGAGCATAACTGAACAAATCAGAAAGAACACAAAGTTTAAAGGAATGGAAACTCCCCTGAGACAGTGGATGAACACCGTAGCACCCCTACGAGCCACAAGCTTCCCTCGAAGGCTTGTTCAAGCGGCAACCGGACGAGCAACTTCCACCTTGGAGCTGGCGGCTGACAGGACAGCACAGCGGCGGCGTCGTGGAACCCTGGCGGCTGTGCAGCGGCGGACGCGACGGGCTGGAAGCGGCGGCAGATCTGGGACGGCGTCGCGGCGGCTGGCTGCAAATCTGGAACAGCGGTGGTCGGCACCCTAGCGGCTGGCGGCGGCTCCCGGCGGCACGATCTGACCGCGGATCCCTGCAGATCGGCGGCTGGAAGCGGAGGAGGCGTCAGATCCGAGCAGATCTACGGCGGTCTGCTCCCAGTCGCGATTCCGGCGGAGCGACGGCGTCGGGTTAGTCGCGAATCCGGCGGTCGGCACCCTTCGTCTGACCCTTTGACTGATGGCGGCTTCCGGCGGGTAAGACCAGCAAGCTGCGGTGGCGCGTCCCTCTCGATCTGGACGGTGGACAGCAGCGGTCGATGGCGGCGCACAGAAGCACCGGACGGGTAGCGACGACGGACGGCCGACCAAGCTCTGATACCACTGTTGGGTGGATGCGGTCGTCCTCGTCGACTCCCCGGTTGACGTCTTCATCGCCGGAGCATCGCCGGAGGTGGTGGCGACGGGAGGTGCTTAGATTCCCGTTTCAAACTCACAAAGAGTATTCTGCACCAACCCTCGTATTGGGTTCACAATTGGGGTTGATAAGGGCCAGAAGTGTAAGTAATGGGCCAAGCCCAATACTTAGAGAATGAAGACCAGCAAATTGGGCCACAAGGCCCAACGGGCCCAACACAAACGTTCCCTTCACTATTTTTTGAGGTAATTAAGGAACCAACGTTTTCTTATGTCGTCGATTAACCCGGACACGGAAAGGGCCCGGGAAATCGAGACTCTGCTCGAGTCTCCGATACCCTGGATAGGGGGTGTATGTTGCTGCTGCATCCACACTCTGCATACTGGCAATGGCAGCAGACACTCTGCATGGATTGTGTAGACAAAAACATTGGTTTCCTTCCAAGTATTTCGCACTAAACGCCACTTCTTTAACACTTCTAGGAGTAGCTATGAAGCTGCCAATGGATCTCACCACATGAATGTACACTGTAACTGATCGTCTTGCAAAGATCAGCACCCTGGTGTTCATGTCCACAGCCATGGCTAATTTCATGACCTCCATAGGATCCATGAACGAAGTTGAAGTCGTGTCAAATGTCGTCGCTTTAGCCATTCTCGTCTTCACAGTTGTCGGAAATGTGTTCATTCATGTCATCGAGCTCCACTCTTATCTCCATGGCAGGCGAGCATTTCCGGAGGAAATGCTCGCCATAGGTGTCATGATTCTGTTGCTGCTGCTCTGTATCTTTCAGCTGTCATGATTCCTTCCACTAAGAGGTATCTCGAGTCGAAATACCTCGAGATGCGAAGATACGCTTTGCACGAAGAAGCTCAAGTGGTAGAGGGGAGGGTTGTCATTGATCCTGATAAACTGAGAGTAGAGATCAAGAAATATTGGGTGATGGCAGAAACAAGTAGTCCTCAGTTCGTGTTGGCTCGTTCCCCCATCTGCATCATGTCTGATTTCTTGAGTTTGATCATCGCCATTGTTTTGTTGGAAGCTGAAATTCGAATGAAAACGAGGTTTAAGATATTAGGCCAATCGGATTCCAGCTATGGATGGTCCACAGATTGGGTTCTTGTCACTCAGACTATTGGAGTGTTGGTTAGTGCTATTGCTCCGGCTATCAGATGCTTCGCCACCGTGAAAACGAGGCGGTTGAATACGAGAAACTTCATGAACGCAGTCACCGTGGAGGACTATTGGACTCAGAAGCTGATGGAGTGGAGAGGATCGCCCTTATCTGTAAGAATCTGACATCTTCAAACCAGAAGATTTGTTCATCATCTGAGAGCAATACTTGTTACTTTCTTTATCCATGTTCAGTATCTTCTTGTTCTTGCTTCCAAGCTAAGCCTTCTCATATCCATCACCATATCAACTCCAATCATCAATTTTCTAGACTATGTTACTACATTAATGAGGTGGAATCATGCACAAATATCTCACTCTGTTGATCAAGAAGTCACAATATCCACATTTGATTCAGAGGCGGATCTTAAGAACTATGTAATGCTATTACAAGGGGAGGTGGAGCTTCTTACAGAAACACTTCAATATATCAGCAAAGATGTGGATAAAGTGATCAATAGAGGTAGGATGAGGAAACCAGAGCAGTTAATCTTCTACGTGCTTCTAGTGCTGACTTAACAGGGGTGATCGATTTCGACAATCATCGTGTCGAAAGCCTTTGATTCACACGACCCTCCTTACTGCTGGTCTCTGCCTGTGGTCACCCTGGCTTGCATAGCGCTTGCACTCTCCAAAATCGACAAGAGTAAGTCGAGTCGACTACTAAGCGTGGACGAAGGCCTCCACTACGTGAAGGTTATAGACAAAAGCCTTGATAAGAAAGAACGCTTAACAAACATAAGAAATGCAGCAGATGTACTCTGGGTTGAGGTTGAACTCTATCACAAGTGGCAAGACAGGGATCTTGACGGGACGGACGAAAACGGAAAGGTGATACTGCAAAAGCTAAGAAGACAGTTATGGATGTTGTTAGAGGTTCAAGAAATCCACTCAACTGGCCTGCCAAAGTGATATACAGATTGAGTAGCACCATTTTGCTGAATCATGGAGATAAAACAGATGAAGACGTGTTTGATGAGCTGTCGATTATTGACAGCATGTTTGAGCAATTTAGGTCATGCAATAAACAAGAAGTGCCGTTGCAATGCGATTGAGGAAAGAGAGAGGAGAGTTCGTGAGACAGCTTTTCTTCTAGGAGAAACAGAGGACATTCTTACGCTTCTTCTGCAGCGTCGAACTTCGATCGTGGGGGGAGCCACGATTGAAGAGTGGCGTGCCTTGACGGAGAAGGATGGTTCCAAGTCCAGGGAAGGAAGCATAACTGTAAAAGTAGAGTGATATTGTTATATTGATTTGGTCGTTTAAAAGCTAGGGATGTTTGGTAGAGGGGTTCGGAGGTGAGGAATGGGAATGAGAATGATTGTTAGGGTATAAATTAGTCTATCATACGTGTCAATCATCCAACGGTTTGTAACAAGAGATGTAACACAAAAATTTAACAGGAGATCCGAACCGCTAAGTTTGTTTAATCGGGATTCAAATGAGATCACCTGTTACACTCTCATGTTTCATCTAATATTCCATATATTAAAATCTTGACACGTGTCACAATTAATAGCCAAAATTTAATACTGATCTGGATTACCATGGCATGACAACATACTATAAATAGTAGGAGTAATGATTTTACGTGTCAATTGGCATGAAATAATATAAGAAAATGACACAATAAATCAGTACATTAGACATGTATATAGTTTGATATTTAATCGATCATTCTATCAAATATGGTGTCTTGTTGCAACATGTAGTGCACACATTCATTCGGTTTTTTTTTTTAAGTATTAATTGATAATTAAATCATCCCTGTTTCAACTTTTTAAATAGTATATATATCATCTCTTTCAAAGCACAATAATAGAAACTTCAAACCCTGAATCAGTATGTTATTTTCTTTGCTTTTGAAGCAGAGAAAAATAAAATAAAATAAAACATAATAAAAATTAAAAGCTGCCTCCTATTCATAAAAATTTTCACATTTAATTTTCACTTTTATTTTTTATTTTGATTCGTTTCATAAAAATTTTCACTTTATTTGTATATAAATATAATTTAAAAAAAATTCACTTTATTTGTATATAAATATAATTAAAAAAAAACTCTTCCTAGTACGCTACTTTTTTTTAAAAAAAATTCCTGCTTTAACATACCTAATACTTTTATGAAGAACAAAGATTGGAGAAGAATAAATACATTAATCGAAGAAGTGATGAAATCTAGAGCCTTCTTAGATAATAGTTACATATATACATGTGATTAAATTTTTTAATTAAAATATGTTCTAGAATCTTCTATGCGTAACAAGTGGGATGAATATAGAATTCTTTAGAATAATTAATTCGGTTCCTCAACGGCCTTTAACCATTATATATAAACTGAGGCATGTCTTGTCTCTTGATACAGAGTTTACAGAGAGTTCTCTATTTTGATTGTGCGAGTTTAAGAGTGGAATGTTCGTATGAATTATTAAAATAAAATATTATAATATAAAAAAATATTAAAGTGTCAAATTCTTATTGTATGGCCATTTTAAGCGTGGTTTGTGGTGTCATATTGTGTTGATTATTAATTATCAAGAAAAAATATCATAATATTCTAAGGTATTAAACATTACTGAAATAGGAATATGAAGTTCCTATTTGATTGGCTTGGAATGTCAAATTCCTATTACATCACTGTTTCAAAATCTAATCTTTTCAATTCTAAAACCTGATTTTTTCAATTGATTGGATTTTTTAATATGTTATTAGCTGCATTTGAACTGTGAATCATCTATGATCTCAATCTCGGATATTTTTTTAGTATACATTTTGGAGAGACCTCTGAATCATCTCTGATCTCGATTTCGGATATTTTGAGTATACATATGGGAGAGACCTCTGAACCATCTAAGATCTCGATCTCAAGATATGTGGTCCGCAATACCTTTAGTTTATTGACCACCTTAGAAGAATCACGATTTTCTCAAAGATTTCAATCCGATTTCACGCAATCACAAGATAATCCTATGTCGTCTACCGCCATAGTTTCTTGATATGCCAACTAATTTAACAAAATATAACTATTTTTAATATTAATTTTAATTATTAGCTAATTCAACAAAATATTCCAATTTTTTTTCCTTTAATGACTATGGTTTAATATTTTAAATTAATTTGTCAAAGGAAATGGTGAAGTCAAGAATTACATTATAAACCAGATCTTCATACTCTTTTGCACTTTCATTCTAAAAAATAATTAAAGTTATAAATGTGAATAATCTAAATGGGATGGGAGTATCTCCTTATATATTAGAAGTAAAATAACATTTCAAATTTAGAATATCAAATTATGAGGTTGCAATCATACATTGAATCATCATTTATGATTTTTGAAATTTGTGAGGAGGCAGCATAATATTCGTAAATTGATTATGAGGAGGTTGCGGATTCAAACCTCAATTTACACATAATTTTTTATTTACTTACTCTTTTTCTTTATACTTTCAATTAAATTTTTTTAATGAGATTTGACACAATTTAAAAGCCCAATTATCAAATATCTCATTTTTCATTTCCAATTTTAAGTGTAGAGAAAGTGTAGCCATTATTCTGCTCATTTTCAATTCTAAAATTAAAGGGTGGTCAATTTTCATCTTAAAAATATTAAAAGAACTTATTACATATCATGTTGGATTAGACCTTCAGCTATGAGATATAAAAGCCCAACTATCAAACATCTCATTTTTCAAAATTAAAATTTAAAAGGTTAGGTGGTATGACTAAGTTAATTGAGTATTTATGATTTTTACTATTTATCTAAAAGCTTAAGTTGATAGAGAGTTGAATCGTTTAATACTTAATCAGGTTAGTATGAGATATAAAAGCTCAATTATCAAACATCTCATTTTTCAAAATTTAAATTTAAAAGGTTAGGTGGTATGACTAAGTTAATTGAGTATTTATGATTTTTACTATTTATCTAAAAGATTAAGCTGATAGAGAGTAGAATCGTTTAATACTTAATCAGGTTACACTCTAATATGCCCTGATAGAGAGTTGAATCGTTTAATACTTAATCAGGTTATACTCTAATATGCCCCCTCACATGCAGGCTATAAAAGTTTACTATTTATCTAAAAGTTTAAGCTGATAGAGAGTTGAATCGTTTAATACTTAATCAGGTTACACTCTAATACGCCCTGATAGAGAGTTGAATCGTTTAATACTTAATCAGGTTACACTCTAATATGCCCCTCACATGCAGGCTATAAAAGCCCAATTATCAAACATCGCATTTTTCAAAATTAAAATTTAAAAGGTTAGTGGTATGACTAAGTTAATTGAGTATTTCTCTAATACGCCCCCTCACATGCAGGCTATAAAAGCCCAATTATCAAACATCGCATTTTTCAAAATTAAAATTTAAAAGGTTAGTGAGTATTTATGCTTTTTACTATTTATCTAAAAGCTTAAGTTGATAGAGAGTTGAATCGTTTAATACTTAATCAGGTTAGTATGAGATATAAAAGCTCAATTATCAAACATCTCATTTTTCAAAATTAAAATTTTAAAGGTTAGGTGGTATGACTAAGTTAATTGAGTATTTATGATTTTTACTATTTATCTAAAAGCTTAAGCTGATAGAGAGTTGAATCGTTTAATACTTAATCAGGTTACACTCTAATACGCCCTGATAGAGAGTTGAATCGTTTAATATTTAATCAGGTTACACTCTAATATGCCCCCTCACATGCAGGCTATAAAAGTTTACTATTTATCTAAAAGTTTAAGCTGATAGAAAGTTGAATCGTTTAATACTTAATCAAGTTACACTCTAATACGCCCTAATAGAGAGTTTAATCGTTTAATACTTAATCAGATTATACTCTAATATGCCCCCTCACATGTAGGCTATAAAAGCCCAATTATCAAACATCGCATTTTTCAAAATTAAAATTTAAAAGGTTAGTGGTATGACTAAGTTAATTGAGTATTTCTCTAATACGCCCCTCACATGCAGGCTATAAAAGCCCAATTATCAAACATCGCATTTTTCAAAATTTAATTGAGTATTTCTCTAATACGCCCCCTCACATGCAGGCTATAAAAGCCCAATTATCAAACATCGCATTTTTCAAAATTAAAATTTAAAAGGTTAGTGGTATGACTAAGTTAATTGAGTATTTCTCTAATACGCCCCCTTACATGCAGAGGTTAGTGGTATGACTAAGTTAATTGAGTATTTCTCTAAAATTTAAAAGGTTAGTGGTATGACTAAGTTAATTGAGTATTTCTCTAATACGCCCCCTTACATGAAGAGGTTAGTGGTATGACTAAGTTAATTGAGTATTTCTCTAATACGCCCCCTTACATGCAGAGGTTAGTGGTATGACTAAGTTAATTGAACCCCTTACATGAAGAGGTTAGTGGTATGACTAAGTTAATTGAGTATTTCTCTAATACGCCCCCTTACATGCAGAGGTTAGTGGTATGACTAAGTTAATTGAATAAGTTAATTGAGTATTTCTCTAAAATTTAAAAGGTTAGTGGTATGACTAAGTTAATTGAGTATTTCTCTAATACGCCCCCTTACATGCAGAGGTTAGTGGTATGACTAAGTTAATTGAACCCCTTACATGAAGAGGTTAGTGGTATGACTAAGTTAATTGAGTATTTCTCTAATACGCCCCCTTACATGCAGAGGTTAGTGGTATGACTAAGTTAATTGAGTATTTCTCTAAAATTTAAAAGGTTAGTGGTATGACTAAGTTAATTGAGTATTTCTCTAATACGCCCCTTACATGGTTAGTGGTATGACTAAGTTAATTGAGTATTTCTCTAATACGCCCCCTTACATGCAGAGGTTAATTGAATAAGTTAATTGAGTATTTCTCTAAAATTTAAAAGGTTAGTGGTATGACTAAGTTAATTGAGTATTTCTCTAATACGCCCCTTACATGGTTAGTGGTATGACTAAGTTAATTGAGTATTTCTCTAATACGCCCCCTTACATGCAGAGGTTAGTGGTATGACTAAGTTAATTGAATAAGTTAATTGAGTATTTCTCTAAAATTTTAAAAGGTTAGTGGTATGACTAAGTTAATTGAGTATTTCTCTAATACGCCCCTTACATGCAGGCGGGAAATTTTTACCTCAAGACTTGCAATTCCACAAATGGGTGACGGTGAGGTTTGAACCCTGGACCTCTGTTAACCATGGACTTTGATACCATGTTAAACGACCACCTCATCTAAAAGCTTAAGCTGATAGAGAGTTGAATCATTTAATACTTAATCAGGTTACACTCTAATAGTATTTTCTTATTAATGTGAAATAAATAAAAAATGCATGTTTCTCACTCGATTAAAATTATATAAGTTAAAGTTTTTTATTGGTCAAATAATAAGTTACTTTCATTTATTATAAGTTAATATGATTAATTTTTATTTAAAAATATAAATTTAAAATTAATAATAAATAAATAATAAACACAATAACATGCGTCGCACTGCACTAGTAAATTATTAATTACAATACATATGCACAAATAATCAATTAAAAATAGCCAAAAAAAAAAAAATTAGTGGTGATATTTGGCTCGATACATGCCCGAGAATTAGTTTCTGCTTCTTAAATGGTGTTCCAAGCTGCAAGTACTAGAATAGGTTAAATCATGAGCTAAGTACAGCTGTTAGATGAGTTAGTAAGATGAATTTTGATTATGTTGGAATTGGTTAAGTGTAGAAGTGGGTCAAGCCCACCTTTGACAAATGTTCTTGTAATTTTCGTTTGTCGAAAATGAAAACAAATTGCATATTTGGAAACTACGTTTTGAGTAGATGAATTTAGTGTATACGTTTGCTCAAATCCAATTCCGGGTGAATGAGTAATTAATACATGAAGTTTGCAATTAATTACAAGAAAAATAAGAAAAAATGAAGAGTAAATGTTGAAGTGGGAAGTTATCCCACATTGGAAAAAGATGGAAGAATTGAACTTCTTATTACTACCTACACACATTATTGAATTAAATTAAATGTGTGGACCACATGGTGCAACCAACTAAGCTATAAGCCGCACCCACGCTCGCACATAGTTACACTCATTTTGGACCCGAACTAGGGTCCGATGGGTTAGACTTGGGTACACGTAGGGTGCACCGGACGCACCGGATCTGGTCGGGTCGTCCGGATCACCTGACGAATCAGGTCGGGTCGCCGGACCGGATCTGACCGGCCCACTTGCTGGGCCTGGCCTGATTCGCGGGCCCATTTGTGGTTCAAATCAAAAATGTGGAGGGAAGGATTTGGCTCCAAAAATTTGAATTTAAATTCAAATTAAAGGGATGCAATCTTAACCATTAGATCAAGCCTTTAATCAAAAGGCATGATCCAAGGGTCCAGAATGAATCAAGGCATCCATTCTAAAAATGCCTACAACTCTTCAACTATTATAAATAGGCCCCAAAATCATTTGTAAAGATTATTCCAATCTTACATTCAATACTTGCATATTACATTCTAGTCCATTAGTTTTAGAATTATCATACCCGAGTTCGAAAGTTCTAAAATATTAGTTCGTTCGCCGATAACTTTGGACTAGTTGTGCTACAAGTCCAAAATTCAAAGTCGTTGTATCTTGGAGGCGATTGCTATAGTCCGTAAGCACCTGAAGTACGGAGCAATTTCGTCTTAAGGAGAAAGAGTGTAACTCTTGACTCGACTTTACCAAAAGTAATCCATAAGTCGTTTTAAATACTCGACTTTACCAAAAGTAATCCATAAGTCGTTTTAAATACTACCTCATACATCCAACAGATTATTTCAAGTGGCTCTGCAGAAAATGTAAAATACACATGCTGGCTGTAGAATCAGGCTATTGTATATTTTACACATCACACGCACATTTTCAATGTGAATTTTGTCTGCGTTGAAACTTCACATTTTTCAATTTACAGCAGCTTTTATAATTTTCTGAAACAAGTGGCCTGGGTATAAAATAGTAATTCAATGGAAAATAAAGCTGGTGCATGATTTAAGGGTTACTCAGAATCTGGTTTATTTTGCCCTTTTAATGTTTTTTAAATTAAATAATCACAATACCCTAGGATTCCATGTGATGGGGGTGATAATCCTACCTATATAGTAATATTTTAATATATTGCTGCTACATTCAACCAAACCACAAGTAGCACTTTCTTAATGCTCATATTTGTTGGGCTAGATGAATGATTGGGGATCATAGTATGATAATTCTTGTTTGTGTGAGGACTGATTAGGGTTATTGGGGTTTTGGTTTCTGCAATTAAGCTCATCTATATGATGATAAGTATACCATTGGATGAATAATCAAATCTACGTACTTGCTACATCCATTATGATCTTCCAAAAGGACAATTATTGCTTCAAATTAATAATTTAAATAGCATATGATCCATTTGTGTTGCGTTACATGTTGTAACAAGACTTGAACTCATTAATCATCATCATAACACGATACACATAGCTTTTAGATGAGCTGATCATTTAACGAAAACATCACAAGCTGAACTTTCACTGTAATGCCCGGCCTCTTCCCTGGATTCAGAAACATGATCCTTATTCATCATGACGCGCCACTCTTCGACTCTGGATCCCCGATGAGGAGCCACGACAGCTGGCATTCGACGTTGCTGGAGAAGTAAAAGAATGTCCTCAGTTTCTCCCAGAAGATACGCTGCTTCGCGAACGCTCCTCTCTCGTTCCTCGATGACATTGCAGCAGCACTTCTTGTTTATGACATGAACTAAATTGGTTAAGCAAGCTGTCAGTACATCTGCAACCATAATTGACAGCTGATTAAACAGCTGTTCATCTGTTTTATCTCCATGATTCAGCAAAATGGTGCTGCTCAATCTGTACATCGAGTTGGCAGCAATCACTTTGGCAGGCCAGTTGAGTGGATTTGATCTCATGACACTGTTCTCAAGATCCATGACAGTCTTCTTAGCTTCATCACGGAGCTGTTGCAGTATCTGCTTCCCGTTTTCGCCAGTCCTGTCAAGATCCCTGTCTTGCCACTTGTGATACAGTTCAACTTCAACCCATAGAACATCTGCTGCAGTTCTGATGTTCGTTAAACGTTCTTTCTTATCCAAAATTACGTCTACAATCTTCACGTAGCGGAGACCTTCATCCACAGCGATTAGTAGTCGACTCTGCTTACCCTTGTCGATTTTGGGGAGTGCAAGCGCAATGCAAGCTAGTGTGACCACAGGTAGAGACCAGCAGTAAGGAGGATCGTGCGAATCCAGGCTTTCGACATGATGACTGTCGAACTCAATCGCCACTCTCAACTCATCACTGGAAGTACATAGAAGACTGGTCAACTCCACTGGTTTCCTCATCCTACCTTTACTAATCACTTTATCCACATCTTTGCTGATATTTTCAATTGTTTCTGGAAGCAGATCAACCTCCCCTGGAAGCAGCATTACATAATTGTTAAGATCCGAATGAAATGTGGGTATAGAGACTTGATGATGTGGAGAGGAGACACTAGTCTGCTGCTGCCTCTTGGTTAATCTTCCAAAATTGATGATTGTAGACGATGCAGTAATGGATATGAGAAGGATGATTTTGGAAACCAGAACAATGAGATGCTGAAGATGGATAAGGAAAGAGATTAATAATCCTCTGATATGATGAAGAAATTTTCTGGTGGGAAGATGTCGGATTTCTACAGATAAGGGTGATCCTCTCCACTCCACCAGCTTCTGAGTCCAAAAGTCCACTGTGACTGCATTCTTGAAGTAGCTCGAGTTCAACCGCCTCGACTTTACTGCAGCAAAGCATCTTATAGCCGGAGCAACAGAACCAAGCAACACCCCAATAGTCTGAGTGACAAGAACCCAATCCGTGGACCATCCATAGCTGGAATCCGATTGGCCTAGTATGTCGAACCTCGTCTTCATCCGGATCTCAGCTTCCACCAAAACAACGGCGGCGATCAAACTCAACAAGTCAGACAAGGCGCAGGTGGGGGAACGCGCCACCACGAACTGAGGGCTACTAGTTTCCGCCATCACCCAATATTTCTTGATCTCCACTCTCAGTTGGTGAGGATCGTAGACCAATAGACGAGAGGTGTGTCTGTTCATTTCAAGGTATTTCGACTCGAGATACCTCTTAGTAGAAGGCATCATCACAGCTGACGAAACACAGAGGATCAGCAAAAGGATCATGACACACACGGCGAGCATTTCCTCAGGAAATGCTAGCCTGCCGTGGAGAAAAGAATGCAACTCCATTACCTGAACGAACACATTCCCGACGACGCTGGTGACCAAAACGGCCAAAGCAACGACGTTGGAAACGAGTTCTTCCGTGTTCATGGAGCCTATGGAGGACATGAAGTTGGCGGTGGCGGTGCACGTGAACACCAGGGTGCTGATCTTCGCAAGGCGATCGGTGACTGTGTACATCCGAGTGGTGAGATCCATTGGCAACGTCATGGCCACGCCTAGAAGAGCCAAAGAGGAGGCATTGAGAGCGAAGTACTTGGACGGAAACCATCGTTTTCTTCTATGCACGCCATGCAAAGCATCTGCAACCATTGCCACCACGCAGATTGTGGATGCAGCAGCAGCGTACGCTCCCATCCATGGTATCGGCGACGACAGCAGCCGCTCGATGGTGCGGGCCTTCTCCTGGTCTGGATTAATGGATGACATGATCAGCCTCAGTTCTTTGTGTTGGGATAAACACACGAATAATCAAACAATAAACTATTCGTCTACGCAGCGGAATGATCAATTATCCCTCTCTTGTGTGAATCTAGCAGGAAACAATCCTAATAATAATATGCACGATAAAGCAAGCAATCAACAATGCACGACACAATCAATTTAACGTGGAAAACCTCCTCAATGTGAGAAGGTAAAAAACCACGGGACCGAAGCCCACCAAAAACTTCACTATGAGACAAAGTTCAAGAGTTACAATCTGCCACCACAGACGAACTACCACAAACGTATCAAGACAATTAATACTTGATAACAAACAACGAGATTAGAAAGACCTCACCAAACTACGCAAACTGACGTTCTGAGTTCGCAACTGTAGAACCCTCAGAATCCGATCTCCACCGTCCAGAATCAACCTCTATGAGTCCTGAACGTGCTGTCCAAGTTACAGCTCGATCCAACGGTTAGTTTGTGAGAAACGACCCTTTCTCCTCGACTGCGCAGAACAGAATCGCCCAGAAATCTGCTTCTGTCTTCGGCGTATTCCCGTCAACCCAAAGCTCCAAACACGATCTCCACCGTTCAGAATGTACCTCCACGAGTTCCGAACGTGCTGACAAAATTTCAGCTCGATCCGACGGTTGAAACTCCGGTTATTGCTTCTGCACTGTTCTGATGTTCTCTCCTCTTTTTGCCCTCGTTTTTGTTTTGCTCTCGGAGTTGGAGTGTTACCTTCACCCGAACACACACAGCCTATTTCTACTGCCAAGTGATGATGGGCCAGAATGTGATGATGGTGGGCTAGAATGTGATGTTGGGCCAGAATTGATTTGGGCTCTCCACATATTTGGAAACCCAACCCAACAAATCTCCCCCTTTCCGATTATGTGGAGAGACTAGCCATTCCGGCTATCACACGACATACCTCTAACTTCTCTCTAGGCAATGCCTTCGTCATCATGTCAGCACCATTATCATCTGTATGAATCTTTTCAAGTTCAAGCAACTTATCATTGATGACATCCCTCATCCAATGATATCTCACGTGAATATGCTTCGATCTTGAATGAAATGCAGCATTCTTGCTGAGATGGATAGCACTCTGACTATCACAAAATACTACATACCTCTGTTGCTTCAATCCAATCTCCTCCATAAACCTTTTGAACCATAACACCTCTTTACATGCTTCCGTTGCAGCAATGTACTCTGATTCTGTTGTGGAGAGTGCAACACACTTTTGCAATCTTGATTGCCATGACACAGCGCCACCTGCGAATGTCACTAGGTAAGCAGAAATTGACTTTCTGGTGTCCACATCTGTTCCCATATCTGAGTCTGTGTAGCCAACTAACTCGGGCTTCCCACCTCCAAAGGTGAGTCTCAAACTAGACGTACCTCGTAGATACCTCATTATCCACTTCACAGCATTCCAATGCTCCTTTCCCGGATTAGACAAATAACGGCTAACAACACCAACTGCATGAGCTATGTCAGGCCTCGTACACACCATTGCATACATCAAGCTTCCCACAGCTGAAGCATATGGGACTCTTCTCATTGCTTCCTTCTCTTCATCGGTTGAAGGACTATGATGAGCACCAAGCTTAAAATGAGTGGCAGCAGGAGAACTAACCACTTTAGCTTTGCTCATATTGAATTTCTCAAGCACTTTCTCAATATACTTCTCCTGTGACAAGTGCAGCTTCTTGTTTGCTCTATCTCGGGTGATGTTGATACCAAGGATTTTCTTTGCTGGCCCCAAATCCTTCATGTCAAAGGATTTGCTCAACTGTTTCTTCAACCTGTCAATTCTTGAAACATTCCTGCCAACAATCAATATATCATCAACATATAGCAATAATATAATAAAATCATCATCCGAGAACTTCTGAACAAACACACAATGATCAGAAATAGTCTTTTGGTAGCCTTGCTCCCCCATAACTGACTCAAATTTCTGATACCACAATCTAGGTGCTTGTTTCAAACCGTATAGACTCTTCTTCAATTTGCATACATGGTCTTCTTTTCCCTTCACCTTGAAACCTTCAGGTTGCACCATGTATATCTCTTTATCTAGCTTACCATGAAGAAAAGCGGTTTTGACATCCATCTGCTCAATCTCCAAGTCAAGACTAGCAGCCAAACCAAGCACAAAACGGATAGAAGACATTTTGACAACAGGAGAGAAAATTTCTTCAAAATCAACTCCCTCTTTCTGACTGAAACCTTTAACAACCAATCTAGCTTTGAATCGAGGCTTTGAGGTGTGTTCATCTTGTTTTAGCCTGTACACCCACTTGTTCTTCAAAGCATGCTTCCCCTTTGGTAGTTTCACCAGATCAAATGTGTCATTTTCATGCAAGGATTTCATCTCATCTTGCATTCCTTCCAACCATTCATTCCTGTGTTCTCCATGAACTGCTTCTCCATAGCATTCAGGCTCTCCCCCATCGGTCAAGAGCACATACTGATCAGGAGGATACATCCTAGAAGGTACACGAGCTCTACTACTTCTTCTAGGTGGTTCTTGAACCTCCTGTTCTGGAACATCAGGTGGTTGTGGCTGATCGATATCCTCTTCATCATGCAAAGGATGATCGACATGCTCATCATTACCGAAATCAGGCTGATCCTGATTCTCCTCTTCAGCTTCTACTTGACCTTGACTATGAGGAACAATTTCCAAGTCAATCAAGTCATCACCAGGTGTAGAAACTGAGCTATCCGTCTTCTCAATATCTCTTATAGTTTGATCCTCAACAAACACAACATCCCGACTTCTGATAAGCTTCTTCTCTACGGGATCATAAAGTCTGTAACCAAACTCATCTTGGCCATAACCAAGAAACACACACTGTCGAGTCTTCATATCCAACTTAGACCTCTCATCTTTGGGAATATGCACAAATATCTTACATCCAAAGACCCGCAAATGATTATAGGAAACATCTTTTCCTGACCAGACTCTATCTGGAACATCAAAGTCTAAAGGAACACATGGAGTAAGATTTAAAACATGTACCACAGTACTCAGAGCCTCACCCCAAAATGATGAAGACAATCCTGCTTCTGATAGCAGACATCTTACTCTCTCGACCAATGTTCTGTTCATCCTTTCTGAAAGACCATTCAACTGAGGTGTCTTTGGAGGAGTCTTTTGATGTCGGATACCATGCTCTCTGCAATACTCATCAAAAGGACCAATGTATTCCCCTCCATTATCCGATCTGATGCATTTCAACTTCTTCCCAGTCTGTCTCTCAACTAAGGCATGAAACTGCTTGAATGCATCGAGCACCTGATCTTTCGTCTTCAACGTGTAGATCCAGGTCTTTCTTGAGTGATCATCTATAAAAGTAACAAAATATAAAGCACCACCAAGAGTTCTAGTTTTCATAGGACCACAAACATCAGAATAAATTAAATCGAGTATACCTGATGCTCTAGTAGGAGTTGAGGTCTTGAAAGCAACTCGAGTCTGCTTTCCCGCCAAACAGTGAGAGCACTTCTTTAAAGATGCATTCTTCAAGTCTGGAATGAGATTTCTCTTCTCTAAAATCTTCAATCCCTTTTCACTGATATGACTGAGTCTGCTATGCCACAACTCAACTATCCCCTCATTCTTAACTGCATTAATAGAGCCATCAAGTAACTTTGCTTGCATCAAATACAACGAAGAATGTTTTTGACCTCTAGCAACAACTAAAGAACCTCTTGTAAGCTTCCACTGACCATCGAAGAACACACTGCAGAAACCTTCATCATCAAGTCTCCCAACAGATATCAAGTTCAACCGAAGATCAGGCACGTGCTTCACATTTCTCAAAACTAGTGTAGCACCATTACTAGTCCGCAAACATACATCTCCAACGCCAATGGCTTTAGCTAAGCCATCATCACCCATCCTAACATTACCATAGTCACCTGACATGTAGGATGTGAACATCTCTCTACGAGATGTTGCATGTATGGATGCCCCACTATCAATCACCCAACTGCTTTCACCATATGCAAGATTGACCACTTCATAATCACGAAAGATAAGAAAATCACCTGTTGCAGCAGACACTCGATCATTATCTTTCGTTTCTTCATTCTTCCTTTCTTTCCCATTTTCTTTCTTGTCATCTTGCTTGGGTTTTCTGCAATACTTTGCTATGTGTCCTGGAGTTTTACAATTCCAACACTCAACCTTGCTGTATCTGTTGGATTTACTCCTCCTGCCTTTTTGCTTGCCTGTTGGACCTCTACTATTACTTCTCCCCCTCTTCTCTGTAACCAAAACCTCTGATTGCTGTGAAGGGCCCTGCGATTTTCTCCTCGTTTCCTCATTCAAAACGCTGCCCTTAACCAAATCCATTGTAATGGTACCATTGGGGGCTGAATTAGACAAAGATGTCCTGAATGTCTCCCATGAATCCGGCAATGTACCAAGAAGCCATAAGCCCTGTACTTCATCCTCAAACTTGATATTCATTTCCGACAATTGATTGATAATGCCCTGAAATGAATTCAAGTGATCCGTCATAGGAGTGCTATCTTTGAATTTCAGATTCATCAACTGCTTGATTAGAAATAACTTATTGTTCCCAGTTTTTCTAGCATACAGTTCCTCCAACTTTTTCCACAATGATCGTGCATGTGTTTCTCCACTCACATGGTTCAATACATTATCATCCACCCACTGCCTAATGTAACCACATACTTGACGATGCAATATTGCCCATTGCTCATCCGTTTTATCATTAGGCTTTTCAGTTTCAAATACAGGCAAATAATAATCTTTCACATAAAGAAGATCCTCCATCTTGCCTTTCCACACATGATAATTGGAACCATTGAGATTCACCATTCTATTAGTATTGGTTTCCATATTCACCACAAGGCACAGAGCAGAAACCCGCTCTGATACCACTTTGTTGGGATAAACACACGAATAATCAAACAATAAACTATTCGTCTACGCAGCGGAATGATCAATTATCCCTCTCTTGTGTGAATCTAGCAGGAAACAATCCTAATAATAATATGCACGATAAAGCAAGCAATCAACAATGCACGACACAATCAATTTAACGTGGAAAACCTCCTCAATGTGAGAAGGTAAAAAACCACGGGACCGAAGCCCACCAAAAACTTCACTATGAGACAAAGTTCAAGAGTTACAATCTGCCACCACAGACGAACTACCACAAACGTATCAAGACAATTAATACTTGATAACAAACAACGAGATTAGAAAGACCTCACCAAACTACGCAAACTGACGTTCTGAGTTCGCAACTGTAGAACCCTCAGAATCCGATCTCCACCGTCCAGAATCAACCTCTATGAGTCCTGAACGTGCTGTCCAAGTTACAGCTCGATCCAACGGTTAGTTTGTGAGAAACGACCCTTTCTCCTCGACTGCGCAGAACAGAATCGCCCAGAAATCTGCTTCTGTCTTCGGCGTATTCCCGTCAACCCAAAGCTCCAAACACGATCTCCACCGTTCAGAATGTACCTCCACGAGTTCCGAACGTGCTGACAAAATTTCAGCTCGATCCGACGGTTGAAACTCCGGTTATTGCTTCTGCACTGTTCTGATGTTCTCTCCTCTTTTTGCCCTCGTTTTTGTTTTGCTCTCGGAGTTGGAGTGTTACCTTCACCCGAACACACACAGCCTATTTCTACTGCCAAGTGATGATGGGCCAGAATGTGATGATGGTGGGCTAGAATGTGATGTTGGGCCAGAATTGATTTGGGCTCTCCACATATTTGGAAACCCAACCCAACACTTTGCTCGAAAATTAATTAACTAAATTAAGGATGAAGATTACTCTATAATCACAACATGAATGGGAGGGGTGGTGTTAGTATATAATCACAACTCAAAATTCCAGCTCAGGTTCCCAAAACTTGTCTGCTCGAGAACAGACACATACGGTCTTTATAAATAGATCTAATGTACCATTAATTTTGTCTTTTGTTAGTTTTTACATTAGTTTTTATTTTATTACGATAGTTTTAATTCACTGATTATTTGAATAATAAGATGAAGTGCACATCGAAGAAATAATAAAACTAGATATGAAAAACATAAATTCTAAAGTAAGTACTAATATAATATTTCTTTGATCGTGTGTAAGGTTATTCAGATCATAGGGTATGATATTTTAATAAAAAAAATGTAAATAATTAATTCAAATAGTTTTTTTAATTTTTTATTTTTAACAAAAATTTATTCAAATTACTACATTAGTTATTTAAAGGTAAATATTAATACTCACGTGAGATCGGTATAATCTTTTTATTTTTTTTAATTAGTTATCACTTTTTTAATAAGAATATTATTATGTTATGATCACTTTTAGGGGTCGCTTGCTTGCCATGATTAAGGGGGGATTGATGCAGTATACCTCCTAATTCCATTTTTGTCTCGATGTATTCATAATACCCATGACCCGGTATTATTTTGACCCATTATTAACAATACCTTTTTTTTTTGTATTGTGTAGAGGTGGGATACACAATACCTAAAATTAATACCTAGGTATTAAATACAATTTTACCATTATACTATTATCCAATAAAAATAATAATTAATAATATAATTAATAAAATATATTAATAATTAATAATAATATTAATAATTAATAATAATTTATAAAATTTACAATTAATAATATTAATAATAATAAATAATAATATTAATAATAATAATTAATAATATTAATAAAAATATTCAATAATAATATAAACAATAAATAATAAATAATAATAATAATATTATTATTATTATTATTAATTAATAATTAATAATAAGGGTAAATTTGTCATTTTACTTATTATAACATTTGTTAATACTCAATAACAAACATAAAACAACTACTACCTAATTATTAACAATCTCATTTTTCCATAATATCAAACAACAATACAATTAATCACAACTCAAACAAATCTCATTATAGACAATACATTTATATCACATACCCACAAGCAAACGACATCTTATTATCTACCAAATATTTATGAAATAATTTATTGAATGATTAATTTTTTCTTCGATCAGATATCACTTTTTGTTTAAATGTTATCACTTCTATCTCTATCCCGTTCATAAAATTCTTTCATGAGACGATCGTGATCGTGGCTGCCAAAGATTTAAGTATAAACTTTTTGTTTCCTCAATAAACTTTTTTTTTTTAAGTTGTGAAAAATATGGATGGAATTAATTTAACTTATTTTAACGTAAGTAAAGGGAGTATCTCCTTAAGCTGGTTTGACAATTTAATAAAACAAGTGGTTGGGGTCTTAATTAAAATGTGCTCTTACAAATTGCAAATTGCAATTTGCAAAATGCCAAAATGGTGGTGATTAAACTTTACGTCGTAATTAGTAATGTAATAATTAAGTAATACGATTATGTCCTTATTATTGAAGTTAACCCATGTGGGTAGCTAATTCGGTGGTATAAATTATAATCATACTTAATTTCATAATAAATTATGCTACTTACATTTAATTAATGGGTTAATTGAAAAAAAAAAAAACGAAATTCACTCTTATTACAAATTAATTCTCAATTTTGAGAAATTGCAAAAAAAATCACCACCTTTAAGTATTGTTGCAAAATAAACACATTTTTTTACTAAAGCAATATTTTTTTTGGTTTTTTTGCAACAATATTTAAGGGTGATAATTTTTTTGCAATTTCTCAAAAAATGAGGATTAATTTACCATAGGAGTAAAATTCATGATTTTCTTTGCAATTAACCCTTAATTAATCCACAAGTTCGTGAATTTTTTAATATATACATTCTCGTATTTTGGAGTGGCATGCCAAAAATTAATCGTCACATTTTTCTTGCTATAAATAACAGTATGCCCTTGTCAAAAAGTAATTTAGGTCATGAGATTAATGAGATGAAAATTTTAGATTTAAATTTATTGTTTTATATTCAGTGTTATATGAGTATAATATATATAGGCTATTTAAATCGATAAAAGTGATAATTGTTCGGATTTTTTCGGGTGGAGAGAATTATATTAAGAGCAAAACTTGAATGTATCATTTTATATTTTTTATTACTAGTTATTATTTTTTATTAAAATATTATCACTTTTTATTAAAAATATTATTACTTTTTATTTATATTACGAATTATTCATATAATAGTTCATTGAAGAGTCATAACTTTTCTGAGTATCATTTTTTATATTATTAAATATTATCACTTTTTATTTTTTTAAAAAAACTCATTTCATGAGCTTTGCGTGTTTGCCTCATCTAAGTTGTATGGGTATATTTACAAATCCATACACCTGACCCAAAACACATTTCAATATTTATTATTCTTTTAGGAAAAATATATAATTTTATTGATTTTCTTGGACAATTTGATATCAAATTGAAAAGATCAAAAATTTAAAATTAAAATCTATTTTAAGTTTATTGGATCGATGACACATTATTCTTTTCTTAGGTGTTAAATGATCATGAAAGTATAAATAATTTTTTGAAAGAGGGAGAATAAATTTTTAGATTCAATACTTCAGTAAGCAATTGGAGTCCGTGGGCCTAGTTGGGAATCTGAACATGCAGATTGGTTGGGTAAATTGTTGGGCTTTTCTCTTAGCCCAATTTTTCATTATTTAACATGTTTTAACATTTTCAAATTACACACTTAAATTCTGGCAAAGAAGGGACATAAGAAAACCCTTAAATTCTCCCTCACATTTTCTCTTTTATATCACTATCTTCATCTAAAATTTTCTTATCTTCTTTATCAATTTATCAATTTCACCGTATTAAAATCACAAAACAAAATTACTAATATTTAGATAAGCCCACAACATTTAGTATAAGAAGTGTTTTTTATGGTACTTGAACAAGAATAATTATACTGACCTTGCAACTGATTTGATCAGTTTCTGACAACCCTTTTTCGTTCTTGCTCATTTTTGCTCCAAAAACAGAGTTGTCAATAATGGCGACTGATCAGGCGGCCGGCATTGAAGAAGGATGAGGCTCGATCAAGCTGGAACACAAGAACAACCAGGAGACTTTTCTAATCCAAACATAGAGAAAAATTATGCAAAATCTAAAAGAGAATGCATAACTACAACGATGAAATGATAGCAGTGATTCATGCAATGTTATCATGATCATCATAGTCAACATAAAATTCATGCTTTTCATCTGAAGCATTAATAAAGCTGTTAATTATGATGGTCTCTATTATGCATGTTTAAGAAGCATATTCAAGTTCAATGATCCCCACATTAAGCTCATTAACCACAGTATGCAATTTAATGCCATTATTTTGAAATAGGGTCATATAGATTGCTACAAAGTTTGGTCATATCTGACTTATTGATTGAAAAAGTTCGAAAGGAGAAAAACTAACAGGGAGAGATCTTTGCTTCAGCTGCCAAATTTGAAAAGAAAAAATTCCACACGTGACTTCCAGCTTTCGATTCACACTACTCTAAAAAGTTGCATGTCATGAGAAATAAGAGAATTAGACACTGAATTCTAGATGAAAATTTATCATGCAGCAAGTGGTGAATTATTAAATGTGACACCAGATTAGATTAGGTGAGTAAATGGACCCCACTGATCCCGTATAAAATACTCCCTCCCATATTAAACTCTTCAGTCTTTACTATCCATTTTCCTCCATCCATTAAAGCTTTTACACCCCAAAAATAGAAATCTTTTAATCACTTACCTCTCAATATTTTTTAAAATATCAACCTACTTTATAACACGTTACTACTCAATTAACCCAAATGAATACTTATACTCTTTAACTTTTAGGTGAGTTGAAAATGGTTAAAAAGTAATTTTTCTTAACATCCATAGTAGGGCAGCAACGGTGAAATTTAATCTGAAAGGGAGGAGTATTAATACTGACAAAAACCATACTTGAAATACGATCCATCATGCTCATTTGCAATTTTTTAAGAGTAGATTCTCATGAAAACAACCCACAATGTGACAAAAAGTTGTCAACGCTGAGTCACAGAAACATTATTTTTAAATGCCACCTCCTAGTGTTAAATTAATATAGCCTAAACATTTTGACTAGGAAAATGATTTAGTTGAATTATTTTCTCCAATATCCTCCCCATTTCCTTTCTTGGGCTACTAAGGACATTGGTATTACTAGAAGAAAAGAAAGATCAGAGAAACACTGCTTCTTGGTTTCTTTGTTCAAAAAGTACAGAAACTCCGATTTTATCAGTTTGATAGTCAAGAAATAAAAGTGCCACAAAACCAACCAATCAACTAAAGTATCCATTTCATTGCTGAAAAGAAAAGGCTTACCAGAAAGAGATCTTCCATCAACTATCAGGGGTGAAGTCTTAGCTGCAGATGTGGAGATGCCCTGGAATGAAAATTACACCAGCTCCGATGCAGCCATTGAGAAGCAGCTTGAGGCCCCAATTCCATGGATTGGCATGTATGTTGCTGCATCCTCTCTAATCTGTGCCATTGCAATGGCAGCAGATGTTTTCCATGGATTCAGAAGCAAGAAATACTGGTTTCCCAGCAAATTCTTCTCAGTCAATGCTACTTCATTGACACTGTTAGCAGTGGCGATGAAGCTGCCAGTGGACCTGACTACTCGGATGTATGCCGCCACGGACCGGCTTGCCAAGGTATGCAGCCTTGCTTTCATGTCTACTGCCATGGGGAATTTCATGACATGTTTAGGATTGATGGATGATAAAGACATCATAATGAACACAACTGCTTTAGCCATTCTGGTAATCACTGTCCTAGTAAACTTCATTGTTCAAGTCATCCAGATGCGTGAGTTTCTCAAGGGTAGAAAGATGTTTGTTGAGGAAATTGCAGCAGCTTGTTTCATGTACATTTCTCTTCTTATGGTGATCTCTTCAGCTATAATGGTACCTTCGACCAAAAGATATTTGGAGTCGAAGTACCATGAGATGCTGAAAATGGCTTCTGATGAACAAATTCTGGAGTCCATGGAGGAGGGAGATTTTAACATTGACAAACTGAGACAAATGATGAAGAAATACTGGGTGATGGCTGAAACTAGCAGCCCCCAGTTTGTGATTGCACGTTCTGTGACTTGTACATCTTCTGGTATCGTTTCTCTGCTAACTGCTCTGGTTCTATTACAAGCTGAGATCAGAATGGTACTGAAGTACAAAACAATTGATATAGCAGCTTCCACATATGGATGGTCGAGTAAATGGATCGTTCTTACTCAGTCCATTGGGGTGGCAGTGGGTACCGTTGCCCCTGCAATTAGGTGTTTCAGTGCAATAAAGTTTAAACACTTCGAGTCTGGAAAAAGGAGCCTTAGAGATGAGTTCAAGATCGAAACTTACTGGACTCAGGTTTTGGTAGTGGAAAGAGAGCTCTTTGCCTTTTCAGATAAGAGATCGCAAGTGCAGGAAACTTATCCACCATATAAAAGGGCTATTTCTGAGTTTTCTTGTTCAAGTTCAGATTCTGATGGTTCTTTGTAGTAAATGGGTACGGGTTGTATCTTTCTTCTTTTTGAGTCCCATTTTCTCATGCTTCCGCTGCATCGGAAGATTGAAGAATGTATACAATTCTGCCCCAACTCGAGTTCATGGGGTTTCAGAATCTGAAACTCGGACGGTAATGGACTTGAGTCGTTACGTTCTGCTACTCGAAGGCGAGGCGGAGATACCCCAGAAGATTCAGAAAAACATCTGTGATGCTGTAGACGGGCTGATTCAGAGAGGCAGCAACAGCAACCCAAGAACCTGACAAGCCTTCTGCACAAAGTTGGGAACTTCTCATATTTGAAAGAAGTTGACAAGAACCAAGTACCAAGTCTGCACTCTCAAGAGCCACCCAGGTGCTGGTCATTGCCATTGGTGACTCTCACGAGTATCGCCATAGCACTTCCCAACATTCCAAAGGAAAAAATCAGATGGCTACTTCGGAGCATGGATGAAGGCCTCTTCTACGTCAAACTCATCGAGAAAACACTGGATAAAAAACAAAAACTAGTAAATAGCAGGAATGCAGCAGATGTGATTTGGGTTGGAGTAGAGCTGTATCGTAAGTGGCAGGACAATGATCTCCATGAAACCTCCCTCAACGGGAAAAGCTCCAAGGAGACACTACAAGAACTGTCGAACAAAGCTGAAAAGACCATAACAGAGTTCAAGAGAGAAAGAGATATCCTAATGGAGAACCCCCAAAACTGGCCAGTTAAGGTTGTAGCTGCTAATTCAATGTACAGAGTGTGCCAAAGGCTAATCAAGGCTTATGATGGGGACTATCTCCAAACAGATGGGAGATTGTTTGAACAACTGTGCAACATGATAGCAAATATACTTGCAGCTTGCCTTACAAATTTAGTGAGTGTTATAATCATGAAGTGTCACAGGAAAGCCATAAAAGAGAAGGAAAAGAACGTACGTCAAGCAGCTCTCCTCCTGGGCGAAACCGAAGAAATTCTTCGAATTCTTCATCAGCACAGAACAACCACACGATCGGATCCTGATGAATCTGAATTCATTGAAAAATGGTGTAATTTGTTAGTTAAGAGGAAAATTTAGAATTCATAGCAGCTTTCAGAAGAGTTCAATCTGATGTTCCCCAAGTAAAACTGAAAAAATAAGAATGAAGCTTGGATGGTTTCCACCATGTGGAATAGGGCAAAAGAGAGGGAGAAATGGAATGAAAAATCAATGTCATCAGTTGTTTTCATTTCATTGTTTGATCTGCTCCAAAGCCTCTATTCTCAGTACATTAGGGTTCCTCCATATTTAATTCTCATCCAGCTTGCTCATCTTGGAAGGAGAGTTAGCCACATTGCAAATTCGTTTAAAGGGAGATTATAAAATCCCCAGACTACATGTCAATCTCAATCTCAACAAATCTATAAAGATTGTTTTTTCTTCTTTTTTCTTTTTTTTTTTCCAGATTTATTTTCTCAATTCTCCAGTTCTAATTTCCAGCTTTCATTGATTAAACCAAGTATAAATTTGTTAGGAGATTTTATCTAAAAACAAATTAGAGGGGGCGAAAGTCACAGCTTGACCTTGAGGGATAATTATAGATATTAGACTATTAGAGAGCAGACAAAATCCAGAAATAGATAAATAAATAATTATTGCAAAATCATTGCTTTTTGTTGAAGGAACAAACATTATTTTCAATTATTTAAAAAAATAAGGGAAAATCACTAATAGATACACACTTTTAACCTAAATTACTATGAGATACAAGGAATTCAAATAATTACTCTCACATACAAAATATTAAAGTAAAATACCAAATATAACCTTATAATCCCATACACTTTTAAACCACCAACCCTACCCCTCACCCACCCACCCGCCGGACCGGCGTTGACCGCGGCCGGACAGCCGTTGACCGGCGTTGACCGCCGCCGCCTGCTGCCGGAATTTAAAATGTGCAAAAACAAAATTGTGCAAAACCAAATTGTGTAAATACATAGGGGTATTTATGGTATCACAATCATAATTTTGTAGTTATGAGTAATAGTACTTTGAGTCATGTAGTTTACAACAATTATGCATTATTTTATGTATCCAATAGTAAGTGACAAAAAATAATTGCACGAAATCCTTAGTTGTACTTGTGCCTAATTAAACCCAATCTCAATTCAAAATCTACAATCCCCCAAAGCGTTAGGTGAGAGATACAGAAAAGAATTCCACAGATAGAATCTATTAACTTTGATGAAGAGAGAGAAAGTTAAACTCCAAACAGCAAAACACAACTCTCTATGATCATCACCTTTTTATAATGAGGAATAATAATATAATAATATGCATGTGAACATAAAAAATTATTTATAATAAAAAAAATTCTATGGACTACCTGCCCATCACCAGACATGCTGCCAAACTTTGAGCTGGAATGAGAGTTAAAGAATTATATCTTCTCAGTCACAATAATATAGTAATAAGTAACTTCCATTGTTCAAGATTAAGTCCCCCATCTACTGAGAAAGAAAGATCCGATTCAGGTGCTGTTAATCAAGATTTGATGGTCGGATCACTCGTCTGAAAACCCTCCAACTCTTCAACACTCACTGCCAATGCCCTGGGAGGAATCTTCACCCAACACAGATGTCGAAAGACAGCTCGAGGCCCCGATGCCATGGATAGGGATGTATGTTGCAGGTGCATCTCTGATCTGCACACTAGCCATGGCTGCTGACACCATTCATGGATTCCGGACCAAGAAGTATTGGTTTCCATCCAAATACTTCTCTCTCAATGCCACTTCACTGACACTGCTAGCAGTTTGTATGAAGCTCCCAGTGGATCTCACCACTCGGATGTATGCTGTAACTGATCGGCTTGCCAAGGTGAGCAGCCTCGTGTTTATGTCGACAGCCATGGCTAATTTCTTGACATCCTTAGGGTCCATGGAAGATAAGGATGTCGTGATGAACGTCACGGCTTTAGGGATTCTGGTGATCACGGTCACTGTGAATGTGTTCATCCAGGTTTTTCAGATGCATTCCTATCTGAAGGGTAGGCTGGCATTTGGTGAAGAGATTGTAGCCCTTGGATTCATGCTTGCTTTTCTAGTGATGTTTACTTCATCGGCTGTGATGATACCATCCACCAAAAGATATCTAGAAAGGAAGTATCATGAAATGCACACTTCTGCATCGAATGAAGAGAAAGTGGATGTGGGGAGAGTTAGAACAGAACTGAGAGATTTGATAAAGAAATACTGGATCATGGCGGAAACTAGTAGCCCTCAGTTTGTTATAGCTCGTTCCGTGACCTGCACCACGTCCGGTATGTTGAGCTTGCTCGTTGCCCTCGTATTGGCAGAAGCTGAGATTCGGATGGTAAAGGAGTACAGAATGATATTACACCAATCTTACTCGTCCTATGGATGGTCGACAAAATGGATTCTTCTCACTCAGACTATTGGAGTGATTGTTGGTAGCATTGCCCCGGCATCAAGATGGCTCGTTGCGATAAACTTTCGATCCTCAAATGAAGCCCGAAAGAACATCAAAAGCTCGGTGACGGTGGAGGCCTACTGGACACAGAAGATGGTGGATTGGAGACAAAGCTCTTTATCGTTACACATTCGACATCTCAAGAGCAGAAAACTCCTTCATGATCTCAGAGGAATGTTTCTAAAAGTCTGTATTTCTCTTCAGTATCTGATTGTTACAGCTAGCAAATTAGCCCTTCTCGTCTCAATCTGTATCACAAGTCCAACTATCTCATGCCTTAAATATGTCAAAAGATTAAGGAGGCAGACGCGAATATCTCACTGCGTCTCGTCACGCAATCAGGAGGTCTCAGAAACAAGTGCTACTCCGGAAGTGGACATCAAGCAGTATGTTATGCTGCTCGAAGGGGAGGTTGAGCTACCAACAGAAACTCTAGAAAATATCTGCAAAGAAGTGGATGAAGTCATTCATAAAGGTAAAAAGAAGAGACCAAAAAATTTGTTGAAACTTCTATATAGATCTCGCAACTTCAGAGGGGTAACACAATTTGATAGTCATGAAGTTCCAAGTCTGCATTATCTAGAACTTCCTTACTGTTGGTCTCTACCTGTGGTCACCCTGGCTTGCATTGCACTTGCACTTCCTAACGTTGAAAAGAACAAAGCTAATCAGCTGTTGAACAGTGTCTCTGAAGGTCTCCGGTTTGTGAATCTTGTCGACAAAACCCTTGACAGGAGAGGTGGTTTGGAGAACATAAGGACTGCAGCGGATGCTGTCTGGGTAAAAGCTGAACTGTACCACAAGTGGCAAGACAGAGATCTTCATGAAACATCTCTTAGAGGCAAATATGCTGAGGAAATATTACAAGAGCTCTCCAATAAAGCCGAAAAGACGGTCCTGGAGTTCAAGCAAGATGCCACTGACTGCCTCATGAAAAATCCTCTTAACTGGCCTGCTAAGGTTATTGCAGCCAACTCAATGTTCAGGGTGAGCAGGACAATTTTGCTGAACTACAGGGGAGGTAAAAGAGATAGTAAAGATGACGAAGTGTTTGAGCAATTATCAACCATGATAGCAGATATATTGGCAGCATGTCTTACAAATTTGGCTCATGTGATTACCAAGAAGTGTCACCAGAGTGCCATTGAGGAAAGAGAGAAAAGTGTGCGTAAAGCAGCTAATCTTCTAGGTGAAACTGAAGAAATTATCGAGCTTCTCCAGCATCGTGAGCTGCCAAACTTATCTCCTGATCAAGTGACTGATATTAAAGAATGGCGAGCCATACTCAAACAGGAAATATTAAGCAATCAAGGCTCCGTAACTAGGCACAATATCGAAAGAGTTCCTTCAAAACCCAAGGATTGTGTAGATGTACAAGTGGAGGGATGAAATGATCCTGGCAAGGATAAAGAATAGGTAGCTGAATTATCATGGTACTCTTAGTTTACTTACTGCTCTTGTTAATCAAGTACTGTCATCTTACATCTACCACGTTGCAGTGTATGGTACAACACTTGCAATTTATTTGACATTAATAAAATAATTGCATCTTCTTGTTATACCGGTAAATTCTGACTAAGACAATCAATGCAAAGAACATAAAATTTACGCATCTAAGGATGACTAGAAGCTGGTGAGCCACTTATCAGCAAATAGCTTGAGCTCATTAAGGAGCATACATCCCATTAAGTCTAGCTTAACTATTGCATCTGTGTTTCTGTACGGCTTTCTTAACTGGAAATTATAATTTAGATGAAACAAGATACAAGTAGTACATAACAGCAGTCTTAATAAGTTTCCTTTTTCAGAAAAGCAGTAAGATCTGAAAGCTTTTAATTAACGTGTCCAGTCTTGTACCAGACTGAGTCATAAGTCAAACATGGGAAAGAAATTCATTTTTGCATTTACACGTTTTGAAATTTGCTTAGAGTTTTGACTTCAGACCGCAATATCCAAATATATAATAAATATGGCAGTATTTGAGAGTGACTGCAGATTTCAAGATATTAGGTGAGTCATTAAGGTACTGTAATTCCCTTGACAACATCAGTGAGGAAGAAGTCAGATTAGCTAAATCACATTAAAGTATGAACGTTGTAATTTTTAAAAGTTGATTTACTTGAAAACAGTCACAGAGAGTCTTTATGACATCTTCTTGGACATATATTCTGTATTAGTGCCCAACTAGTGGAAAATTATCAGTCTAAATCATATTAAGTCCTATGAGCCAAGTTGAAAGCTATAACAATTTTCTAGCATCTGAAGCCTTTATTCTTTTTCTCCAGTCATAAAAATTTCCCCCCTTTAAGAGAACCAAATAAAGAAAAAAAAAAGATTCAACAAATATTGACCTCGAATTCCTTATTCATCAAATTAAAAAAGAGCAAGTTTATCAGGCACAGCAATATCTAAAAGCAAAAGTTCTTACCTAAAGGAAATCTGCCACCAATGGTAGATGAGGAGTCTTTTTCTGCAGATGTGGAGAGGAGACTTGAAGCACCAATGAAATGGATTGGCATGTATGTTGCTGCAGCCTCTCTAATCTGCACTCTTGCAATGGCAGCTGATACTTTCCATGGATTCCAAATCAGGAAACACTGGTTTCCCACAAGATTCTTCTCGCTCAACGCCACTTCATTGACATTGTTAGCAGTGGCTATGAAGCTGCAAGTGGATCTCACAACTCGGATGTATGCAATCACTGATCGACTTGCTAAGGTATGTAGCCTTGCATTCATGTCAACTGCCATGGGAAATTTCCTGACATGTTTGGGATCATTGGATGATAAAGACATTCTAATGAATACAACTGCTTTAGGCATCCTTGTTATCACTGTAATCGTGAATTTCTGTGTTCAAGTCATCCAAATGCGATATTTTCTTAATCGTAGAAAAATGCTTGCTGAAGAAATTGCAGAAGCTGTTTTCATGTTATTTTCACTTCTTAAGGTCCCATCATCAGCAATAATGGTACCAACAACCAAAAGATACCTGGAGTCAAAGTACAATGAAATGATGAAAATGGCTTCTGATGAACAAATGTTTGAGTCCATGGAGGAAGGAGATTTTAACATTGCCAAATTAAGAAAAATGATAATGAAATACTGGGTGATGGCTGAAACTAGCAGTCCCCAGTTTGTGATCGCTCGTTCAGCAACTTGTACTGCATCAGGTATCATTTGTCTGCTGACAGCTCTGGTTCTGATACAAGCTGAGATCCGAATGGTAATGGAGTGCGAAGCAGTTAATATAACAGCTTCTATTTATGGATGGTCGAGTAACTGGATTGTTATAATCCAGTCCATTGGAGTGGCTGTGGGTTCCGTTGCCCCTGCAATTAGATGTTTCAACGCAATAAAGTTGAGGTGTTCTGAGAATGGGAAAACGAGCTTTAAAGATGAATTCAAGATAGAAGCTTACTGGACACAGAGGCTGCTGAAGTGGAAAGAGAGCTCTTTGCCTTTGCAGATAAGAGACCGCAAGTGGAGAAATTTTCTCCACACTATGAAAGGTCTAATTCTGAGTTTTCTTGTTCAAGTTCAGATACTGATAGTTCTTTCAAGCAAAGGAGTTCGCTTCATATCTTTCTGCTTAGCTGGTTCAATCTATTCATGCTTCCATCAGATCAAAGGGTTGAGGATATTTTGTAACTCTGGCCAATCACTGGTTCATGGTATTTCAGAATCAGAACCAGAAATTCAGATAGCTATAGATCTAAGCCGTTGTGTTCTGCTACTGGAAGGTGAGGCAGAGTTACCTCAGAAGATCCAAAAAAAACATCTGCAAGGAGGTAGACAAACTGATTCAGACTGGTAAGAAGCAGCATCCCAGAAACTTGATACGCCACCTTCAAAAACCAGGCAATTTCACATGTTTGAAAGAAGTTCACAAGAACCAAGTTCCTAGTCTGCACTCTCAAGAACCTCCTAAGTGTTGGTTTTTGCCTCTGGTGTCGCTGACAAGTATTGCTATTGCACTTCCCAACATTCCAAAAGAAAATGTTAATTGGCTAATACAGAGCGTAAATGAAGGCCTGTACTATGTTGAACTCATTGAAAAAACACTGGATGAAAAACGAAATCTAGCAAACGTTAGAAATGCAGCAGATGTCTTTTGGGTTGGAGTTGAACTGCATCACAAGTGGCAGGACAATAATCTTCATGAAACCTCTCTCAACAGCAAAAGCTCAAAGGAGACACTGCAAGAATTGTCAAACAAAGCCAAAAAGACAATTGTTGATTTCAAGAGAGAAAAAGATATCTTGATGGATAACCCCCTAAACTGGCCAATTAGGGTTGTTGCTGCAAATTCAATGTACAGAAACTGTCAAAGGCTTCTAATAGCCTATGATGGTGATAATCTCCCAACAGATGAGAGATTGTTTGAAAAACTGTGCAACATGATAAGTAATATATTGGAAGCTTGCCTTACCAACTTAATGTGTGTTACAATCATGAAATGTCACCCGAAAGCCTTAAAAGAGAAGGAAAAGAATGTCCGCCAAGCAGCTCTCATGTTGGGTGAAACTGGAGAAATTCTTCAGATTCTAATCAGCACAGAAAAACAAGAATGGAACCTGGTGAATCAGAAATTATTGAAAAATGGTGCAACTTATTAACCAGGAGGAACGTTTAGACTGTGATCAAAGATCAAACTGCAAATTGTCAAATACAGTGGCAACCAAGCAAGCAAACATCCAAAAAAGGAATGAAGATTGAGTTTTCTTCACTGTGCAGCATATATTCAAGAAATATTATAATTATATAGACAGAGAGCACTGTCTATAATATAGTGCTTGTGTAACAAAAAAAATGTTAACAGTTTGTCATCATTTATTAGATACTTGAAATAAATTTAGGAATTCGACAACTATGTCTGTCCCATTATCTAGAACCAGGACGTTACTATTAACATATGTAATGACATGTCTATGTTCAATTTAGTAGCAAATTCATCATTGTCACAAAACATGAGCAAATGAAAGAATAGAAAGACAGAAAAGAGAGAAATTTGGATAACCAAGTTGATTTTAGAAAAGGGGAGGGACCAAGAATCCTCATCAACATTCCACATAAAGTGAAATTTATTCCTATTTGATCTTTATCCAATGTCTTGGTTGGTCTTGGGATCCTTTTAACATCAAGTCTAAAGCTAAACTCATCTCAAAATACAGCATATTATGGCGTCTCAATCATTCATATCTTCTCAACTTTGATTCGCCAGAATGGAGAGTTCAACAGACTGCCAAAATTTTCCACCTCTCCCTGGAAAATTTCACATGGCTCAAGGGTCCAACTTTAGCCTGTGCAAATGCTTTTTGTTTAAACCACATGACCTGTTGTTGCAGTTCATCACTCAAGTCCTACTTGTTTAAGTTCCCTTCAATCTTCCCAACTGCAGCAGCAACCCTGGTTTTTGCTTCCTCAGAATCACTAATGTCAGAAGTTGCAGAGAATTCCCCTTCATTCGCTTTCTCTACAAGCTTCAAATGGAGCCAACCTAGTACACACACAAAAAAAGGACTTCTATTAGTATAAATTTAAATTACAGTCAAGCCAGACTCACATATATATATATATATATATATATATATATATATATATATATATATATATATATATAGTTGTTTGATCATGATACACTTCCCATTTGTTCTCTACCTTCCACTTATGGATGAAATTTACATTTATAAAAAAAGCAGTTGTAAAGATTATCAACAGGATTCCTCCCACAAGTGCATAAGCCAGTTCAAAATATGGATCAATCAAATATAAACCAAGAGCAGAGCACAGAAATATTGCACAAGACATGATAGCAACTTCACAGGGCACTATGACTTCAACTCAACTTTGCTGAGTAGCAGATCAACTTGTATAAATGTAGACAAATTGTGATGATATCACCAAAATGAGGAACACGTCTTATAAATTATAATTACCACTGCAAATGAATAAAAATTATGAATAGTCCAAAATGATTTTTGTAAAGATAAGACCACTGCAAATGAATGAAAATTATGAAGAGTCCAAAATGATTGGTAAAGATAAGCATCGTATTGAAGAGGACTAGGCTAAATCATTAATAAAGTTATCTATTCAGAAATATATATCTTGCTGCTGCAACTGGGAGAGGGGGCAGTGAGTCTGAAACAATGAAAATAGAAGACAGATGCTAAGTTAAAAATATATAATATATTACCAAGAGGAAAGCAAATTCCTGCAGCCAGAGCTGAACCCAACACTGCATTCCTTAAGCGCCAACGAAGTGAACCAGGCACTGTAAAACATCAAAAGAAGAATGAGGAAGAATTAATACTCTTCAAATAGGGCAAAAGCATACTGGAATTCGGAACAGTCCCAAGAATTTTTTATGCTCACTGATCAAACCAAATGTAGATGCAGTAGCAGAACCAGCACCAACAACGTTATAAACATCATGCACGCCTCGTTTTTCAGCCAGGAGATTTTGCAAACCATAAAAGGCAGCAGTAAATATCCCAAGACGAATTCCACCTACTATAGAGCCACGAGTGACTCGAATAAATCTGTTCTCCATTGCGTCTCTCATAAGTCGATATTGTTCGCGTTTATCCGGGGTGCTTCCAAGCTTCAACATGACTTCAGCATCCTTGCTCTGTGCAGAAGCAAAGATTTCTCCATTAAGAACATCTTCCGCATAAATTTATAATTTAGAAATATCCCCTAAGAATATACCCAAGTATATAAATTTAGTCAAATACTACTAAAAGAACGTACCTACTTAAACAAGCAAATTTGATGTTAATTCAAATACTTATTTGTAACGCATCCATTACAGCTAAATTTATATTTAGAATAAAAGGTTTCAAAATGCAGAAGTTATCACATGCAGCATGCTCTCGGTGGCAAGCTTGCCAAAAGTCTAAGTTTGAGTCGAGAGATTGTAAAGGAAAATAACAGCAAGAGCTAAACGATAGTAAACAATGACAGTCAACCACAGACCTCCAGTTACTGGATCTAAACCCCCACGAAACCCAATGTCATATTGTACTCAACAGAACATGGATGTACTGATGGCATAATTGACCAATCTGGTATTTCACATTAAAGTGATAGACAGAACTGCCATGAAACGACTTATTAGTAGATAATAGATCACTTTGGAATGGCATACACATCACACATCCAGGATCAAGTAAAGACTTTCGGTTTTCACAAAGCCACAGCTCCATAAAGTTCACAATTATTTTAATCTACACCTAGAATTCAGCACTGATACTTTTAAGAGAATACAACCTAGAGATAAAAACATGCCAAAAACTCACCCAGTTTTGCTAGGAAAGTAAATTATAATCAGTTGCATAAATTAATAATCAAGAATTTCACACCGCCTGCAACTCCCAAAGAGAAGCTAATTTAAGGATGCACACTTACAACGGAAGCAGAAGCCTCTTTGCTACCACCATATAACATGCCAGCAAACACTCCAATGACAGTTGCCGTACCCCAGTTGACAGTTCCAGCCATTTTTTGAGCCCTCTATCATAGAAATAATCAGCAATTAGATTCACATACTCGCATGAATGCATCCACAACTTTGACACGCAAGGGATCAAATACTAAACTATGACCGTATTTACCTGCTGATATCAGATTCAAGACAATAATCACCAAAATCCCTCAACTCCAAACATTAGCAAGGCAAAAGTTGCAAATTAACGCAGAATCGCCATGTTCAGATCATAATATCATAATTATTACTATATACAATGAATCCATAAACACAATCAACATATACATGCGAAAACTTACATTACTGACGAGTTCCTCCTGATTTTCAGTCGATTCCATTGCGCCAAAAAGGTTAGAAATCTATAAATATATAAAAGCAGGATAGTGAACCAAGTAAATTTTCCCGCCAAAACATACATTAATAAGTAAACAGTGTAAACATGTGTTCCTGTTACCAAAGTGAATATGTGATGCGTGGAGACTAAAGAGTCAACAACCTCATCAGGGTTAGGTAAATATCAAATCAATAAAAATATTAAAGCCGCAGAGCATTGACTAAAAACATTATTTAACATTACAGTAATAATTACGAATGAAAATTTTGCTTCCTTTGACTACTGAAGTGACAGATTGAGTACAACATTAGAGCATGGGAACCCATGCCATTGGCAGATTTAAATACTGCAATATGACTGTCGACATTGAGATATGTAAGTAGAAATAGAAATGAAATCTCTCATTTACTCCTATCAAACACGAGCTACTTTCTTTGATTAAAGATATCAATCTTCAAAAACAAATTGGGCACTGAAGATTTGTGTGGCTAGGCTGTATGAGGTGCATGATAATGAGGAAATGCCCATCTTTTAGCTTGGAATACATCTTTCATGACACTGAGAACGAAATACAGATCATGTTATATTTCATATATTTCGGGAAACTGATACTTAAGCATTCATTCAATTTATAGCAAGATGGAAGCATCAAGTATATGAAACAGCAATTATATGTATCATATTCAATAATACTATGCACGACAATATTTCAAACATAGAAATAGAATGATATTGTGAAATGTGAATATACTTATCCTCATGTTATAATTTCTGATCAACATCAGTGATCAATCATTCATAAAATAAACCAGATTTGTATTCAGCTGAAGAACAAACCAATGGTAGATCAACTCAGTCTGGTGTGAAGCAAAAGACGGACAACACAGTTTGACTTAAAGCAACAAACGCAAATTCATTCTGAACCAATTATGTAGAAGCATTGAAGAAGCTAAACAAAAGAGCTGTGCATGTAGCTTTAAGCAAAAGAGAGGTACCAGCAAAAAATACTTCTATTTTTAATATAAATTACACAATTTATTATGAGTTTACAAGCTTATGTTTTTTGCGTTATTAATGAAATATATAACAAATCCAGTGAAGAATAAGTATTATGTTTAAATCTGATATAGAGTCACTTTGTACAAGTCTCATTAAAATTTCTAAGTAGTTGACTAAAGATCCTATATAAAATTTTAGGAAATTATCATACATTTAGGCCAGAGCAATGCAAGGCGTATTATTCCTATAGTATATGTTAACTATACAGGAATGTAGCGTCACATTTGGGAATAAATTGCAATGATATTAAGGTTTAGAGGAGGCATCTAAAACAATGAAATGCAGTGAGAACTTATACCTAATAGGCTCAAAAAATTGAAATGGTAGGATGCATGTTAGCATGTAAGATTATGTATGCAGGCTCTTCAAGATGTAAACATATCACAGTAAATGCTCAAAACTAATTGGCCTTACTGTGTTGATATATAATACTTATTAAATGTAATAAGGATTTTTTTTAAAATCATAATTATTTTTAAAAATCCAAGATTCAGTATGTGTTAATGTTATTACAATAGTATGTTCATTCATAATCATGTAACCCATCTAACTTAATCTGCAAATGAATTGGCTGTAAGCATTCGTAGCAAAATAAAATGAAAAATGAGACATCGTCTTAAATCCAACAGAAGCAGAAGAGTAAAATGCAAGAAACATGATTACACAGAAATTAAACAGGTATGGCAGACATAAGTCGAGAGAGAATTCTAGAATAGACAGATGATTGAGTAATTGGGGAAGAAGAGTAAAGGGAAAAATTAGGGAAGCTAAGAATCAACGTACATTGGATACAGAATTAAACCAACGCCAATTCTCACCTACAAAACTCCAAATTCAAATTCCAGCCAACACACAAGTTTCAGAACTTCCCACACAAAAATCTACAGAAAATCAAAGTCAAAGTGAACTTACATTCACAGCCGACAAAATTCCGAAACCCGCGCTTCCTCTTCAACTTGCTCAACCCAAAACCAGCAAAATCGAAAAACAATACCAAATTGAAGACACCAGCAACGCAACAGTTCACGGAGTCGGCAGGGGTATTGTCGCGAACGGGTTGGGCTCACCGGGAACAGGTGGCTTCGGGAGTGGAGGCAGAGTGTGGCCGGCGGCGAGAAGGGGTGGCGGGTTCGTCGATTTTGGAAATTATGGTTCCACGTTGGATTTTGGGAATTTGCGAGGGAGAAACAGAGATTTCAGCGAAACGCTAGAAAATGAAGCTGAAGGCTGAAGTTAATTCTCATAAAATTATCAATTGGGCTGGATTTTAGTGGGCCGGCTACTGTTTGAAAGTTGGGCTATCGTTGATAGAGTATCTACTTAACATATATTGGGCCAGATCAATGAACTGGTTGCTATCAAGTCACTATTGGGCTGAAAATTTGTGTTACAGACGTTCCCGCCTGAGGGCATTTTTGTAAATATATTAAAAAGTTATATAGCCAATCAGAAAAGGACTGGACTTATGTAGAAAGAAGTAGCCAAAACTTTTTATTACTTATTATTATATTATACAAGTGTTGACATAGTAAAAACTAGGTACATCAGTGGACAGTGGTGTTGGATATTCATTTACTTTATTATAGTATAAGATTGTAATTAATTTTATCGAGAAAATACAGTTTTTAATGTACACAATTGGAAAAGACAAAATTATTGAAAGAAGAAAAATGAAAAAAATATCATACCCATTGAAAATGGCAAAGACATGTACTATATGAGCTAGTATCTTGTGAGACGGGTTATTGGTGAGACGGATGTGAGACGGGTCAACCCGTCACTAAAGTATGCTTATTTGTGGTTAAAGTGTGCTTATTTGTGGTTAAAATATGTCGATAATAAATCAAATTATAACACACTAACATCATACTTTAATACATAATCCAACATACTTTAAAAAACATACATTAACAACCATTAAACATACTTTATTTAAATAATCGACATACTTTAACACGTCTCACAAACCGTCTCATGAAAATAGCGTCTCACAAGAGACTTTGTCGTACTAGACAGCTTCACATAATGGTAGCTTACTTGCTTATGGTGGAGACGAGAATAATATGTGATTTTTAATTAATAAAATTTATAATATTATTTGATGAAGAATTTAAAGTATACTAAATGAAAAGTGATAATTATATTGTATTTTATAATGAAAGCGATAAATAAATATGAAATCATAAAATAGTTTTTTTAGTAAGATCAAAGATGGTCTCACGTAAGACTTGCATATTAAAAATAAATTTCAAGATTATAAAAATTGTATATATGTCGAATAATTGTAACTTAACAATCAGAAATAAATAAAATGATTTATTTGGAAGATAAATAAGAAAAAAATATAGTATATTCACATATATAGTAGAACTAATTACTTATATATCTATTATTTTTGAAGAGAAATAAAGAGAGATGCTCAACAAAAAGAAGATCCGTGAGAAAATTGAGTGAAGATCAGTGAGAAAAGTGAGTTTAATGGTAAAGAAAAATAATGAAGATTAAACTCTTCTTAATTTATTGTTGCAAAATTATAGTGCATATGAGATGATGATCAGTCAAATTTGTCATTTTGGGACATATATGTAACTCCGTAAACCATTAATCACTTTTCTAACAACAATAAACATGGATATTCAATTCACTATTATTATTATATAAAGTGAATATTGATTGTAATTCATTCTCTTGAAAAATATATATAGATTTTTTATGTATATAAAAGAAAAAATAAATTAAATGAGGAAAAAAATCACATACCTTCTATTACTTATTTAAAGTCTGTTGAAATAACTAATAAGTTCTCAAATGATAAAAATTTGTACTCCCTCAATCCGGTTCTAAGATATCCATTTATTTTTTTGCACGTGGATTAAAATGTATTATTATATGTAAAGTGAATAGTTGTATTAGAGGGAAGTGATGGACCATATTATGTACTTTTTTACTAAATAGGAGAAATTGATACCTTTAAAGCTAACGTTAAAATGATAAAATGGATATCTTAGAAGCGACGGAGGGAGTATGTATTTTTTAAAGAAGAAAGGTTGATACTTATGATTACAAATAAATAAAATGGTTGATTTAGAAAATATATGCAAAAGAAGAAAAAAGAAATAGGAAGTGTTCATATAGAAGTGGAACTCATTAAAATTATATGGATTTTGATGATGAAATGGAATAGATAGAAGAAATTATACAGTAAAAAACAAATATATCCACTTTTAAAATTATATGGATTTTAATGGTGAAATGAATGTGATTTAGAATAAATAAAAAAAGTATACATATAGTAATAAAGAAATATTTAGAATAAGTGAGATTTGGAAAGGTACAATCAATCATTTTTGTTGAGAGGCAGCACATGTCATCAAATCATGAAATGTTTTAGTTACTGGTGCAGATATTGATTATTCACCGTATATTATATTGAATGATATATTATTAAATACTATATTTTTATCTCGCTTATGAAATAATTATACTGTACACTTTTATTAAAATAAAATTATTATTTAATATATATATATATATATATAAAAAGATTATTTCATAGAGTAATTAATTATTACTTTTTAAAATAAAAAACGTATTCATGTTAAAAAGAATTCAAAACGAATTCACTACATCTTAAAATTAAACTAAAATTAATATTTTTCATTTAAAAAAGCAAATAGTTCATCACTTTAAGGAATATTTTTTTATGTTGGAAATAATGAAAAATTTTCCCTTTTAAAATAAGAGTAAATGATATATATATATATATATATATATATATATATATATATATATATATCATATTTTCAAGTTAATTCTACAATAAAAAATAAGAAAGTAAAAATCAATTTTTACAAGTAATTTATAAGATAGTTAAAAAGTAATATTTTTTAATAAAAAATTCTACATGATAAAAATAATAAAATGGTAAACTAAAAGTTTACATTTATTCTCTTAAGACTAAATTTCATATGAGGTCGGTTCACACATATACCATATTTTGTAAAATTACTCTTTTAGGATATAAAAGTTAGTTTTAGAGAGATGGATTATTCTTTTCAAAAAAAAATATTATTCATATCAACAAGTATTTAAAAAGTCACATATTAAAATTTGAAAGTATTTTTTTCATTTTAAAAGAGAAATAATTTATTTATCTTTTTAAAGAGTACTCCATATACTAAAAATGAGTAATTGGTAAATCAAGATACAAAAATTTGAAGAGTGCTTTTCATTAAAATAATAATAATTCATGTTTCTAAAAAAATTATACTAAAAAGTAGTAATTTGTAATCAAGGTGCATATATTAACATATTTCACCCAAATAATTCCCTTAATGGGTTAAATAAAATTATTTATTAAATGAGTATTTGTAATACTCGTTTAATTTTATGATACAATGCTTACATAAATGGGTTATGAGTCTAATATATTTATGAATTCATGATTCCATATACTATTAAAGTAGTACTACAATTTTTAGATGGATAAAGTATAGTTAAGGCATAATTTATTAAAATATAATTATTAATTTTTTAATACAATATCTCACAACCCATCTAATATAACTACGATCATGAAATTTTAACTACATTCATTTACGTGTTACTAAAATGAAATGATTTTATGAGATAGTATATTAAAATAATAATATTGTTATAACAAATATTTATGTGAAACCGTTTTATACAAGTGGTTATGTGAGACAGATAAAAAGTAATAATACTATTATTTTTTCCACTATAAAAAGTTATTATTTTTTTATTAATATTATAAATTATTCATGAAATAATTCATTGCACCACTATCACTTTTTAAATAAATACTATAATCATTTTTATCCATTGAGTATCATATTTTATTAATAATATTATCATTTTTTATTTGTTGAGACAGTATAACACAAGATTTCATCTATTATTATTATACTTTTAAAGAGATATATTTTACGGAGTATTATAACTTTATTTTACAATCATATAAAATTATATTTCTCCGTGCATCGCACGGGTGTATTACTAGTGAAATTGTAAAACCCGTTTTAAAACCCTTTAATTATATTTTTTGACTTTTTTTTTAAATTAAATTTATTTTTTGAGGTTAAATAAATGTTCTAAAATTTGATTATCATTGAATTCGAATTCTCGCACCTCTCTCCATGGTTGGTGCAGTTTTCAGTTGTACTATATACAGCCCGTGTACGCGGTTTACAAAATTTTATTTTAATATTTTATTTAATAATATAAAATATATTTATATATTTATGTTTAATATAAACTCTTTATATTATATATATTGAATAAAAAATAAAAAATTAAAACCTATAATTAATATTTTATGTCTTTTTTAAAAATTAATTAAAATTATTATTATGTTTTCTTTTATTCTTATATCAATAACATGATTCAAGTATATTAAATATAAGGATATTAAATGTATTGATATAATTGAAATAATAATTTCATTATATTGCTATTATGTTGGGATAAAGATTTGTGCTCCCTTATGTGAGACAGAAAAAAATTGAAAACTTTTATAATAGAAAATAATACTCAATTATGTGAGACAGAAAAAAAGTGATAACTTTTATAATGAAAATTAATACTCAATTAATGAAAAGTGATGATGTTATTTTATGAACAATTTATAGTGTAAATGAAAAATGATAACATTTTATAGTAAAGTGATAACGTTTTATTGCGAAGTAATAACTATTTTAAAAAGTGTAAAATAATCTCACGTGAGACAGTCTAACGCAAGATTTACCCTTATGTTAGTAATAAATAAATAAATAAATAAATGCGAACAAAAAAATTTATTTTCCTTGCAATACAATTTTAATTAAATTAAAGTACTATATAGCACTTTCTTAAATAATGTCACGAATTTTGAAAAATCACATTAAAATAATCTTTTATCATTCATGATATGTAATGCACCTTTTAATTAAATAACATACAATAATTTTTTCTATCAGTTATATAATACTATAAAAGTGATCGAATTTAAAGTAATGTATAAAATTAAAATAATCATTAAAAGTCTCTTGTAAAAAGTTTTTGATTAGTATATAAATTATAAAATTGATTGAATTTAAAATAATGTATAAAAATAAAAATAACCGAAAACCTACATTAATTATTATTCCATTGTAACTTTTTTTTTCAATTCAAGGGTAATAAAATAAAAATTAAATTAATTAAAATATCAAAATAGAATAACAATTAATTAAGAAAGAAATAATATAATTTTTAAATCTTTAAATAATACTATTAAAGAATTATAAATAATAAAAACTAAAACTGAAGATTAAAATGCTAAAGCAATAAAATGTTAATAAGAAAATTAATTAATATAAAATAAAGAAAAAATTAATATATATAATAAATGCTAAACCAATAAAATGCTTCCACATATAATTTTGATAGTGAAGATTACTCAATCTTGCGACACGTATATTTTTCAAAAGTTTACGTAAGGCAACTACTTACCAATTACATGTATTAAGATAAGATTAAGATTTTGTAAATTAATTTCCTCTTGTTGATAAAGCGAATTAAACATGAAATAATGCATGACACTGCTCGGATCATTTTAATTTTTTTAATTAACTCTACTTATTTAAAGTTACGTTTAAATGCCCTAGTTTACCTAAATAGTCTTGATTAGATTGTTAATTGGATTAAACTAAAATAAATTATTCGATTAAATATATTTATGATTTGATTGACAGTATTATATAATCCTCTCCGTCCATCTTCAATTGTATCCATTTGTATGTGGATTAAGGAGTGAGTCTCATATTTTATTTGTTTGTTGGATGGTGTGGGTCCCATAAAAAAAATTGATAGATCAAGGATGAATGACCCAAAATGGATATATTGATAGTGAATGGATAGAGTACTATATATCCTCTCTCTGCTCCAAATAATCTCATTTTTTCTATTTTGGGTGTCGCTCTAAGGATTTCATTTTATTTTTTACACAAAATGACTCACACACCCACTAATACAATTAAATATGGACTCACACATCTTCATTAATTCAACTACCCACTAATAATATTCCTTAATTAAAGTGCAAAATGCAATTCATTGAGTGGGAATATTATATTTTGATTTTTAATCGTGCCATAAATCAAAATAATTTTATCATTTAAGGTATTTAAAGATTTAAAATTTATCACTAAATATGAGGTAATAAAATAAAATGCTAAATCGTATAAAAATATCAAGCCATTAAACATTACCTAAACAAAAAGGCAATTCCATGTTAAAAGGGAACATTGAAGAACACTCATTTTCGTCTTGATTTAATGGTGTACCTTCTCTTAATTTTATTTAAGTTTTAGGGTAATTTTATTACCCTTATACTATTTTTTATTTAACCTTTGACTTTGACTTGCTGACTTGACTTTGATTGAAATGTGTGCTGGCTATGTTGACAGCGTGTGTGTTGATTCGAATTTTCAGATAAAGCTTGTCCGAACTCGAATGTGTAGTCTTGTAATGTTGATCCGGAGGCAGCGTGCCTTTGTTCGAATTAAACGTTGACTGGAGAGCTTTTTGTGGAGAAAGTCGTTAGCTGAAAAAACGCCGGATCGGAGGGGCTTGGTACATTTATCTCCGATCTGAACCGGTTGGCTGGAAGAACGCCGGATCGAAGAGGCTTAACACTTTGATCTCTGATTGGAGGCGGTTGGCTGGAATAACGCCAGTATTGACAGCGTGTGTGTTGAGCCGGATCTTCAGATGAAGCTTGTCCGAACTCAAATATGTAGTCTTGTAACGTTGATCCGGAGGCGTTGTGCCTTTGTTCGGATTAAACGTTGACTGAAGAGCTTTCTGTGGAGAAAGTCATTGACTGAAAAAATGCCAGATTGGAGGGGCTTGGCACCTTTATCTCTGATCTAAGGCGATTGGCTGGAAGAATGCCGGATCGACGAGGCTTAACACCTTGATCTCTGATCGGAGGCGGTTGACTGGAAGAACGTCGGATCGAAGAGGCTTAATACCTTGATCTCTGATGATTGAAGATCTGAAAGGGAGGCTGGATCGTCTTTGCTCGTGTTCTTCGGATCTCTTCAGAGTCTTGAGTATGTCTGGAATGAATGAATGAGGGCTTCATATATAGGTGAAGGGTGAGGAAACCCCATAAATAACTCGCAATTTGATTGGTCCAGGACTGATTTGACCTGATTATGCGGGCTCGGGCATTTCCATGTATAATGCAGTTTGATTGGTTGATCCTTGATTTGACTTAATTATGCAGGCTTGGGCTTATTTGACTGGATCTGTCTCAATTATCAATTATTCACTAATTTATTTTATAAATTTATTTATTTAAATCTCTTAATAAATATATAATTAATTGATAATTATTACATTAATTTGTCACATATTTTCTTTTAATAGGCAATAACTTTAACTGCCTAAATGTTTCTTTTCTTTTTTACACACATTGACCCATACACACCCATTACACATTAAATTATAATACTTCTTAATTCACGTGAAAAATAAAAGATCATCTTTAAAGAGGACGGAGGGAGTATACTACACTTTAATCTATCTATAAAAAGCAAACGAAGTACTCCCTCCGTCCGCACCAAGGGTGCATTTTGCTTTTTTGCACTTAGATTAAGGAGTATTATTATTTAATGTGTAGTGGGTAGTTGTATTAGTGGGAGTGTGGACCCCATATTTTAATTGTATTAGTGGTGAGTGTGGGACTCATGTGTATAAAAAAGAAAAGAGGTCCCTTTGGATAGGACGATCAAAATAGAAAAAAAGACCATTGGTGGGGGACGAAGGGAGTACATCTTAAATAGATGGATGGAGTATAAATTTAGATAAAGTCTCCTGTGCATCCAAACACGCAAATCCAAGTCTCTTATGTCCAAGTGCGACTTAGTTCGAATGTTATATTTTTATTAAATGTTATACCTTATAATATAAAAACTTATATATTTTTTTCTTTTTAAAAAATGACAAAATATTTAGTGCACCCACATTCAATTTATATACATTTATTAATAAAAACATATACACTAATAAAAACTTATACTACATTATATTAGCGAAATTTTAATGAATTTCTTGTAAGTTTTTTAATGAACGGTTGAATATAAAAAAGTAATACATTCATTAAAAAATGCATATATTTCCTACGTCCAATTAATATTGTTACATTTCCTGTCAGCACGCAGATTAAGAAATATTAATTTTAATATGTACCAGGTTGAAATATATAATATTTTAATATATAATGGATAATTGTATCAGTATTATGTTTGTGTGTCCCATTTATTTATTAAAAAAATAAAATGTAATAATATTTGTGTAACACTTTTTTTTAGTACTCATCCTTTCTATATTAAAGTTCACAGTTATTGTAGATACTTAATTCAAGATAATTTACTTTTTGACTTATTTATAAGGGTGATTTGGTATTTTTATATAATAAATAAATTATAAAGTAAATTATGTGAATTGAAAAATGTGATAATTTTGAAACTAAAAAAATGTACAGTGGGATTATTGAAATGAGTGTAATTTATATATTTTGGGATGCAAACTTGTTTATTATGAGACAAACAAAAATATTAAACTTTAACTCAATTTAGGTTAAAATTGATTAAAGTAAGCGAAACTTATAGTTTGTAGTGAGTGACCAAGTTTAAATATCGATCAAAGGGAGATTTAAATCAAGAGTGTATCCGTATTTGTTTTCAATCATACTTTATAGAAGTGATCGGATTTTGAGTTTTGAAAATTAAAAGAGTAATTAAACTACCAATTAATTAAGCAAGTTACCAATAAAAGCAATTAACAACTAATATGATCAAACAAGGTCTCAAATAAATACAATTAAAATAAAATGGATGTAGAACAATCTAAAGAAGAGCAAGACTAACCACATTCAAGATCAAGGACACAACTTGGCTTGTTGAATTCAAATGGCAAATATCAATGATCATTGGAATAGAAGCAATCACATATACACCCCTAGTCCCTAGGCCAAGGTAATTAGGTTCTAAACTCAATACAAGTTTTAAGCACAAAAGATTGAATCTTACTCTCAATTCCCTTAAGGTACTATAATAACAAGATTGATCTTCTCACTCAATTAATCAACCAAATATGATAAACCAATTAAGTGTTATCACATAAATGTTCTAAGCATATGAAAATGTTACCACATACTTCACATACTAACATACAAAATTCATAATATAACATGATTCAATCAAAACCCTAATCACAATATTGGATTGGACCTCCTAATACTATAACTAGAGAATTCAACCACGCACATCATAATACAAATGAAGTAAATCATAGATCATGTAAGAAATTCCAAAGATTACATCAATTAAACAATTACAAATTCAACAAATCTATAGATCCTTAATCCATCAAGTGGCTAGCCTCACAAGAGGTTTAACCAACAACAAACATCATCAAAACAATGTTTAATAACATCCATTTTAGCAATACAAATTAAGAAAATGCAAATCAAAGGTAATTTCTCCCCTATTTTGGTGATTAACTTGAAACTATCCTTCAATATGAAATCTTCCTTTCTTCCTTGACCTTTCTCCTCATTTGGATGATGGATTTGATGGTGGAATGATGATAGATGGAATAGATGATAAAATGGATGGAGATGATGGTGTAAAATGAAAGGAATTGTGTGTGATGTGTGTGTCCAAGTGAAGACCTAATTCATCCTCCTTTTGAATGTTGAACATGAGAGTATTTATACCCTTTCCCAACTTGGGCCTCGAATTGTGTCAATTGGGCTTTAAACATATTCTCCACGCACTGGAAGGTGAAAACTCAAATTTTTGGCCCAAAATGACCTTACTCGATTTGGCTTTCCTTACTCGAGTTAGCTACTCGAGTCAAGTAGCATGTGATGGAACTCGAGCTGACCCAGCTCGACTCGAGTACTCGTCTGTTCGGTCGTGTTGCGAGGCTCTGAATCTGGAATGCTTTCAGAAGCCAGCACGACTCGAGTTGTCAAATCGTGTTGTGACTTGCAATTCGAGTAAGCACACTATATGATTTTTGGACGCTGTTCTGCTCCGCACGACCTCCAACTCGACCTGGATAAGCCCCAACACGACTCGTGTTGCAACTCGTGTTGCAATATGCAAGTCAAGTTGGCTATCTGAATAACTTTCTGACCTCAACTCGACTCGAGTTGCAAGTCTAGTTGGGTATTGCAACTCGAGTTGGATCTCTGCATGATTCTGGACATTTTTCGGGCCTCAACCCGACTTCCTCTCAACTTGAGTTGCAAGTCGAGTTGCACTTTGCAACTCGAGTTGGGCCCCGGCAGCTCGTTTCTTGCTCGTTTCAGCTCTCGACTCCATTTTTGACATATTTTTAACATGTTCAGGCTCATTCATACACATTTCTATGAAAACACATAATACAACCAAGATATATATAAAATACGGATAAAATAATACGAAAACACATACAACAAAATACTAAAATTTAAGTGAAAATAGCGACGATCAAATATCAAGTGCAAATCTTTTTTTTTTTTTGGGCATATAGAGTTAAATGTAACAATATTCATTGTATGGGAAAGTGTTAAATAAAACTAGTATTAATTGGATGCACATAAATTAACTCTTTGCACTGTACTATATCAACTTAAAAGTTTGGTTTTCTTAGCAAACAATTATATAAATTAGGTTTACGTTACACCTAATTTTATCGAAATTAATTTTTAATATATAAAAATTAATAATTAGAGAAATGAATTGTTCATTTTAACTTTGAGATTTTTTATATTTTTATTGAAATAAGTAATTTTTTTAATTGAAAAATTAATGAAAATTATTAAAACAAAAAAAATTCTTATTACTCTTTCCACTTAATTTAAAGGTTTTACATTTACTTTTTAGATAGGAATTAATTAATATTGTATTTTAATATATATTAAGGTGAAAAATATAATAATATTTTAATGTATAATAGATAGTTGTATTAATGTTGTATCTGAGTTTCATAGAGATACTAAATCCGTCACATCCATAAGTCCCGTTTACTTTTTACACATGGATTATGAGTATTATTATTTTGTGTCTACTAAATAATTATATTAATAGTAATTGGTGGACCAAATGTAGATCCCTTTTACTGAAATGAAAAAATGAAAATCTTTGAATGAGACACAATATAGTAAAATGAGATATTTTTAGAAATATTAATTATAATGTGCACCCGGGTGCATCCCATGATACGGTGCACCCACTTCAAAAAATATTTATGAATAAAAACAGAGTGAGGCTACTGTGCACCCGGGCGTACGGAGCACATTCCGTGCGCATTTACAATTTCCATGTCCCTTTGCAATTTAAACTCCTAACAATACATATGTTTAAATAGAATTGGAGGGGGAGTGTTGTGTTCAACACGGAGTATCCCTCCGTGCCCACGGGGGCGTAGGAGCTTTTACCATAAAAACATATACAATTATGAAAAAAAAATGTTAACAATTTATTTGTTAATTAATTTTTTTAATGAATAATTGAGTATAAAAAGTTTACAACTGTTAAAAAATATGTATACACTATTAAATAAAAAGTTATACGTATATGGATGCTAGTTTTTTTAATGAAAATCTGTGTGGAAAAAAATATACAATTATTAAAAAATATGTATACAAAATAGAATAAAAAGTTATACATATATGGGTGCACCCAATATCAACTCTTTCAGAAAAACAAAAAGAATCGATTATTTTCATGGCAAAAACTTGTGTGCCTTTAGAGTTTTATGTTAAATTGTATACTATTTAGTATAAAGATGTGTACATTTTTTTCTAAAGAAAAATAAAAAAATATTAATTAAAAGTGTATTTTTAAAACAAAATGATGTATCTTTATTAATTAAAGTGTATATCTTTTAAAACAAAAAATATACTTTTACCCACCATATTAAATTTTAAAGGCGCACATACAACGGTCTCACACTATTTTCATATGAGTCCTATTTATTTTAAAAAAATAAAAATTGTATAGTTTATGATGGGACAATCATAATAAAATTGCTTAAGATCTAATTAAAATAAATACTGTGAATTGTGAATGGGATTGAAAAGCAACTCATGAATTCATGTAATTTGTGTGAGCAACTTACCTTGTTAACTTCGGTAATGATATTGACCAACGAATAAAGAAAGATAGAGTGATGGTCGGCGTGCCCGGAAGGGCGTCATCATCTGTAATCCGGAATCCATCGCAAACCCTAATTAATTCTTAATAGTTAATTCCTTATCTGTACGTTCTTCAACATCGCAATCGCCCCCAACCCACCCTCTTTTCCGGCAGCCTCTAAAACGTGTGCCAGTACACCGTCATTGTTGTAGTCTTGTAGACCGCATATTTCTTCAAAGCATTAATTAATTGGAGCACTTTAATTCTTAGCAGAAGAAAATCACTTCCAGAAATGTCTATTCTGCATCATAACGCTGTTGCTGCTTCTCTGTCCTCGCCTCGGTTTCAGTGTCTTTCTGCTGGTCATCACAATTTTATTCCGAGATATAGGGTGATCAATCCAGGTTTTGATACCGATTTTGGTGTTAAGTGTTCGACGTTTTTGCCATCTGCTTTGCCGAATTCTGGAAGCCATGCATCACCAGTGTCTTCTTTCAGTCAGGTAAAGCAATCGGTTCATGTTAGAGCGTGTGTGTTGAGTTTGATCTTTTATGATATTAAGTTAATTTATTAATTATTTCTGGCTGTTGTAGTTGATAGAGGCTTTGATAAGCGGTGTGGATTTATCAGAAGCTGAAGCAGAGGCTTCTCTTGATTTCTTGTTGGATGGTGCTGATGAGGCTTTGATTAGCGCTTTTTTGGTGCTCTTGAGATCTAAAGGAGAAACTTATGAAGAAGTAGGGCTTTCTTTTCGATTTGATGATCAAATGTGTGTTCATATCTCACCTTACGTTCTTCCTATATCAATTTGATTTTTTTGATGTCGGGTTTAGTGAAAATTGATATGTTTGCTTAAGCCAGATTTGGCCTCTTTTGATGAATCTCAACTCTAATTGAAAGAAGGAAGTGTATTTGACAAGACGTATTCTGTCATGGTGGATATCCTGGTTTCATTTCCTTCTATGAACATAAAGGACAATAATAGCTTGACTAGGAATATAAATATTTAACAAATGTATGCACCTGTACAACAGTGCTTCTATTGCGCATATTCCAAAGTGAATCATAGTCAAGTTATGTTTAAAATGACAAGAAACATTTGCTAGTTGTCGACATGGAAAATTAACAATTAAATCAATGCTGAGTGAAAATTATTGAACAGGTAGTTGGGCTAGCCAGAGCAATGATAAAGCACAGTCGACAAGTGGAAGGACTGACTGATGCAGTTGACATTGTCGGGACCGGCGGTGATGGTGCAAACACTGTGAATATCTCTACTGGAGCTTCAATTCTTGCTGCAGCTAGTGGTGCTAAAGTGGCAAAGGTGGGATGAGACATATACATTATTAAATAAGAATTTATCTTGTACTGTCCCACCAATGATTCTGATGATTTGGTTAAATTGATCCTTAACAGCAAGGTAATCGGTCTAGTTCATCTGCTTGTGGCAGTGCTGATGTTCTTGAAACATTGGGGGTTGCAATTAGCTTGGAACCAGAGGTATGTGCACGGACAGAACATTGCTTGGTCTAACTATGGCTTAGTAACTGCTCCTTTAGATGCATTACTGTCATGCTACAGAATATGATGTTCAATGGAAATCAATATTTTGACACTTGCACATGAACTTCTTGTCATGAAACTAGCTACTGAGGGATCTGCCATATTAAATGGCTACAGAAAGAGATATTAATGTCTCTACTTCCAGATGAAGGTTTATGCATGCATTTTAATCTGTGACATAGATTTAGTACAAGCTTGAATGAAACACTAATACTACCTAGCATTCTTGTCTGTCCACAAATTGTTTATTTTGCATGCTTCTATCATATTCAGGGGGTCGCTAGGTGTGTAAATGAAGCAGGAATTGGTTTTATGATGGCTCCTATATATCATCCGGCAATGCAAATTGTTAGACCTGTCAGGAAAAAACTCAAAGTGAAGACTGTATTCAATATCTTAGGTCCCATGTTGAATCCAGCAAGGGTTCCTTTTGCTGTCGTTGGGGTGTACACAGAAGATCTTGTGAGTGCATTTACCATGCTGTGATATTGTAAGATCTATGATGCACCGTGCATGTTCCAGTTGAATATGGAAATTATTTTCTTTTTCAATTTCAATTTTATTTATTTTTAATCACAACAAAGCTTTCATGAAACACTGACTTTTTTCTCTGCTAAATTCTCGGGATGATGAATTATGCTGTATCAGAAAGCCAATATATCATGCAATGAAAAAAACACTGTCCTTTGTTAGGTCCATAAAATGGCAAAAGCATTGCAAAGATTTGGCATGAAAAGGGCATTGATTGTTCACTCAGAAGGACTGGATGAGATGAGTCCCCTTGGTAAAGATTTAGTTGCTTACACGTTGTGCCTCATTCTCCCAGTTGTGTAATATCCTTAAAACTTGAAACAGGGCCTGGACTAGTGCTTGATGTCACTCCAGACAAGATAGAGAAGTTCTCATTCGATCCATGTAAGACTCTGCATTGCACCTTCTTAATAGTGTGGTCGAAAATCTGCTAATACTGATTCAATGATTTGTTAGTGGACTTCGGAATCCCTCGTTGCACTCTGGATGATCTGCTGGGAGGAGGTCCGGAGTACAACGCAGATGTACTTAGGCGAGTGTTAGCAGGAGAAACCGGATCTATAGCTGATGCCCTGGTAATTCTTGGTTGCCATTTGTCTAGCATTTGAACAAAATCATAAACCAATCCTAGAATTTACAGGATTCAAGAAAACTCACCAGTCACCATTGGAAAGCTTCTGATTAGTACATTCTGCAGGTACTAAACGCAGCAGCAGCTCTGTTGGTCAGTGGTAGGGTGAACAATCTGGGCGAAGGTGTGGATCTTGCTCGAGAAACACATCGATCTGGGAAAGCTCTTAAAACTCTAGATCACTGGATCGATGTATCTAATGTGAGAACACTGTGAGATGTAGCGAGTAATTCTCTCTCTCTTTACCCTTTTTATTCACAGAGTAAGTTAATGGCAATTGTTATGTGTTTCAGAAGGTGAAGGATGAAGCATTGAATGCTGCTGTTGTACCCTCATAAATGCCACCACTGATTTTTCACCCAACTATACTGTCAATTGTATGATTCATTTTAACATTTTTGTCCATCAAAGAATACATAAGTTGTAGGCTCGAGCTTATGCTGAGCCGGCTGTAATTTATCTCTGTCTCTCCCAAAACTCTTCCATAGTGTTTTCAGCCCTTTGTTTTCTCTCTCTTCTTGAATTAGTGCATCATAATAATCAGAGAGGAGTTTTAAGAAATTAAACTTATACAAGAGTGATTAAAAGTAGAAATTGGAAAAAAGAAAGTTTAATTGTAAAAGTTCATAGTGTCCGTAAAACAATCTCAAGTAAAAGTGGAATTCAAAGTGTTTGCAATAAGTCACAACTTGATTAAAAGTAGTAATGCCCTTATTATTTTTTTTATCGGACAAAGTTAGTTGTTAGTATAGTTAGTTCATTAGTTGTTAGTATAGTTAGTTCATCAAATCTCTATACACTCTTATTCTCCAACCCTACTTATAAGTCATCTCCTATTCGTTCTCAATGGGAATCGAACCCGATCACTTACTTATGCCGGTCACTCACTTGTGTGAGGAGCTCGGTGGCCCAGTCTTATTTATCAGTCACAATTTGATTAAAAGTAGTAATGCCCTTATTTATCTCTTTCTTTGGAGTAAAGTAATGAAGGCATATAATATACTTACTCCTTAAAATGGATCACTTTTCTACTTTTGAATCCTAACTTTTAATTGTTCTAGTAGATAAAAAGATTATGTAAAAGACTCTTAAGGGAATATTTGTTTCTAGGTTTGAAACGAATTGGAATTCAAATTCCACACTCAAATTTTAAAAACCACTCATATATATACCTATATACATTCTCTCTCCTCAATTAATACACTTTCTCTCTTTATTTCTCATCTCTCATCTACTTTCTTACATAAATTATTACATTCTTATACATTAATTTGACATAAAGTTAAAAACTACCCTATCAAAAACCCAAAACAAACACAATATCACTATTCATGATTTTCAAAACTCCCCAAAACCCCAAAACAAACATCACCTAAGTTAAATGAAGTATAAAAAAAGTGATACTCCTCTGCAAACACCCCTCATTCTTGGTTCCTGCAAAAGATTGTCCTTGATTTTGAACATTAATCGACCAAATTGATGCCTCATTTTAGTTTATTTGAATAATTTTAATTTATTTGAATAGGTCACTAAGCTGTAGAATTACTATCTTTCATAACTCCAGAGCAAGAACTCATATGTGATATAACAGAAAAATTCAAACAAAGACTAAGAAACAGAACCTCCACAGCCACTGTTAGCAAGTCTCAAAGTTCTGATGCACAAATACATGATAATTCTTGTCTAAGATTTATTAGATACACATAAGTCTTATATTCATCTACTAAATGATGGAAGTTCACATTTGAACAGTCTGTTTTGCAACTGCACCAGCCTCAGCAAGCAATGGAACCAGCTTCCCCTGCTGATGTTTCTCCATCACAGCTGCAAGAAAAGAAAGAATGTCACCCAAACTAGCCTCCAATCTAGTGGGATGGTACTGAAACAGAGAAAAACAACAACATACCATCACAACCACCTATGTGTTTGCCATTGATGAACACATTTGGGACAGTTCTCTGCCCTGTCCACTCAAGAAGAGCTGTCTGAATTTCATCACCATCACCTTAAAGAAAACGAACAAGGAACCCCGTTAGCTAAAGCAATCTTGATGAACACAAGATTAGAACCCAAAATAAATCGAGTGGTTAAGATAATTGGAACCCACTTTCCTCATCGAGCTCAATGATCTTGTGAGTTGCTTGTAATTCAGACAATAGCTGTTTCACCCTATTGCAGAATCCACAGTACGTTTTGCTGCAATAAAATCAAGATCCCCTTTGGCAATAAATTCTAAAATAATCTATTTCAAGAAAAAGAAACTGGAGTAAAATCAAGAAGGGGTTTACTTGCCTGAAAACCACAACAGGGTTGGATGAAACAATCTGCTTGGCCTTTGCAAGAGCCATTTCTATGTCTTCCCTTTTCTGAGGCGAACTGAAGAGCGATCCCATTCTTTCTGGTTTATATATCTGCAAACTGAGAGAGAGAAGAGAGAGAACAGGTGGGGAGGGTGTGAATCTGCTTAGTGTCCGAAAATGAAGGCACAGATGTCAACATATGAAGTTGCAAGGAGGCATTTTTTTTTAAGATTTATTCGATGGAATTTGCTTTCTGCCGCATACAATATTCGTTCTTGATTTTAGCTTTGATCGGAAAAAGATGAAAATGGGAATAATGTTCTTTTCATATTGGGGGATTTAATTTTTATTTTTCTTAATTACGAGTTTTAAAAAACTTAAATTCTAGGGTTAAATTTTTATATGCCTAAAATATTTTAGTGATAAATGTTAAAATGTTTAAAATGATAAAATATTCTTAACTTGGTGACTTAATTTAGAAGTTTTAATCAAATTATATTTCAATATAATCTTCTAAATATGAATAATTGAGTAATTTTAATATGAGTGAACAACGCGTAAAAGAGTAATTTTTAAAATTGAATCAAAATAGGATAATAAAGAAAAATCTTTTAACAAGACACTGTTATTATTTCTGAAATTTATTTCCCTTAAAAAGAAATACAAATATTAAAAAAGGGCTAAAAGAAACTTAATTAATGAAGAGTGATAATTCACGGTGTAAACGAAAATACTAACAATTTATAAGAAAAATGATAATTATTTTAAAGGGTGTAAAATTATCTCACGACAAGACTTATCAAGTATAACCCAATAAAAAATTGTTGAAAGAAAACTCATTTGTATTTGTCATGGGTACTTCATAACTAGTTATATTTCCAATACTGAGAGCGTTTCCTCATTCTTCATGTTTGATTGTTGCTTGAGTGTGTAACAAAAGAGTTTTACACTCCATTTCCAATACTTAGAGTGCTTTCGCCATTTGTTCATGTTTGATTGGTTGGTTTCGTTCCTTTAAATTCAGCTATTCCAGTCTAAAACCATTGGGACAAAACCACTCATCAGTTGTATTTATGCATTCACAAAATTTATTAACTACCCAGTGTAGCAATAGTCTAATTGACTGAGCAATATTACAGAAGCTATACCAAGAACAAGAATGCAACTCAGCTATAACTTTTAGCATGATTCATGTTAGCAACAATGGCAATAACAATGGTCTCAAGATCTCCACTGAGTTGATAGGAAATATACACAAGCAAACAAACAATCATCAGTGAATCCATAGCAGCAGAGGAACACTTCCAGGAATGGCGATTTTCGAATTCTGATGAATCATGAAATGTGGATGCAGTTACTGTAAGAATGTGTCGTGAATGCTGTATCTCATTTGGATGCAAAAATTTCTTCCAACTCTTTGTATAATCCTCTTGGTTTAGACTTAAAATCTGTCGATGTGGATGCAGATGAGCTCCCACTTCTCTTGCTCCTCCAAAATCCACTCCATCCGGTCTTACTTGTAGAAGGATCATTTGAAGTTGATGCCTTGCTGTCGTCCCGGCTAAAGCTTGATCTTGCTATCTCTCTTATCTGCCTCAGCCATGGCTTTTCGCCTGAGCTTCGACTACCTGAGCTCCGGTTCCTCTCTGCTGAAGTAGTAGTGCTTGCTTCACCGGGGTTGTTTATTGGGAACCTGCTTTTCAAGTTCTTGATCAATGCATGTGGACAGAGAAAGAGAACGAATCCAATCAAAGCTGTTTCTAGTCCACGTAGGAACGAGTTTGTGACAGGATCCAGCATCTTGGTCTGTTTGTACAATGCATACCATTCATTGATCATTTGGACTAGAAATGCTAGCAAGAACAGTAGAACCATTGTGATCCCGAGTTTCCTCTCGCCTTCTGGTGAGAATTCTCGGTCCAAGAGGATGATGCAGAAGGCGAATAAGGCGAGCTCACACGTCACAGAGATGATCTCAACAAGCTGGACCTTTTTCTTGATGAAAGGCTTCTTGAGTACCATGAAGAAGAGTTGGAATGAAGTAATGGAGAGTAAGATGATTGTGGGGGTTCTTGAGGTCCACGTCTCCGTGTAGGTCCCCGCAACTATTCCAAGAGCTGCACGCTTCACAAATTCGATAACCGTGTAGTATATCCTGAGGATTCCAAAGAGTTTCTGAATGCAGGGTGCCTCTGCATCTTCTGTTTCATCATCCGAGGCGATGATCCTATCGCCTGATTTGATCGTGCTGCCAGTGCCAGCAATCTGTGTCAGCATGTACTTTGGAGGGCCTCTCAGATCCTCAAACAATGGTCCTAAAATGGTTAGATAGATCGAACGTCTCTGGTTCTTCCATGTCCATTGGCCTCTCTTTCCAGGGCCTAATGTAACTCGAATAATCTCTTGGTACCAATGAAATTGCTGACCTTCTTGATGCACTTCCTTGTACTGAAGTAGCTTTCCAAATGTGATCCCATAGGAAAGAAAGATGAGCAAACATAGTGCCATAAATGCTACCAAGCTCAGTATGAGAACCCCAACAATCATTCCAGACGACGTCGCTCCTTACAAATGTAAACAAGATGTTACAGAAATAAATAGAATAAAAACGGAGTCTTTGTCTAAAGAATCGCGCTCTGGTACCTTGTATCAAAGCTGCCGATGCCTCACAGAGGCAAGGCAGTGCAAGTATTAGAAGAAAGATCTCAAATCTTGGAAAGATGATTGCTCCATACCATTGTTTTTCCTTGTTTTGCTTTCTGAGTTTCAGAATGATGAGTAGTACAGCATGTATCAGGATCATACTCACACTTATTACTGCTAACCAGAACATGCTTCTACTGAAATCTCTCCACCTAGATTAAACAATCTGATTAGAAACTTACTGTTTTGGGATGTAAGTGAATGAGCAGAAGAGATCAGAGCCGAATACATACCCGTGCGAATTTTGTGGATCTAAAATGTATTCAGCTTCAGGCATCACAGTCTGGCTCTGCTTCGAAAAACGCCTCCTCAATACACAGAAGTAAATTGCAGTGTTCAAGTAAAAGTAATGATAACTGACCTCAAAATATGATGCATACTCCATAGGAGTTAAAGGTAAACCATAAAGTTTGGCTGCAGAGTTGGTGTTTGCAGCTTCTGGTTGAAGTCCTTGAAAGAATATTGAGTCATGAGCCTCTGGAGCACGTAGTAATCGATCCTTGGGAGAATTCGAACCAACCATGACTGGTTGTACATCTCCCTTCTCCCATGGGAGATTGAAGTAGGGAATACTCCACTGTAATCCTCTTGCAAGTTCATAATATTCAACTGGCAGTGTGACTGCTAACCATCTAGAAAGAGCAAACACTTGAATATGGGATGCAATTCTCTGTATGAAGAAGAAACAATATTAGATCACATGTATCCTACGTGATCACAGAATGACAGATTCTTCAGTGATGAATAAAGATATGAAGAGTAATGAGAAATTACAAAAAGATTTCTGGTAGGTTCAGAACACAAGATAGAATTTGGTTTGGAGAATGCTCCAGCAGATAGCAAGCTTGTGGTCGAAACTGTTAGAAATCCGGCAACTAGAGCTGTCAGAGCAAAAGCAGCAGTCGCAAAGGACGAAAGCACTAACGATTCAACTGGAACAGAATCTGCAGGATTAGACATGGTAAAAACACATGGCAAATCATCAAAATTGAAAGCTGAAGTCCCTGGAGAAATAGAAAAGAAGAGAATCCCTACAATGCCTGACTTGCAAAGTGTTGGATGCTGTATTTCCATTTCCCGAAACGTCTGCTGTTATGTTTTCAGGAATGTTGACAGATATGGTACCAGCATCTGCTCTCACATGGATAGTATAGCTTCTCCTACTTATCTCTTCAAAGCTGTAGAATGCATGCATACACAGAATCACCAACTGTAAAGGAATGTTTCTAACTTCATGCTAAATACATATGTCTCTGTGTGTTTAAGTAATTGCACACCTCTCCAAATGTCCTCCAAAAACTGATACATGGGACGCGTTGAAACCCAACACAGGCTTCACGAATTTGATCAGTATAAGAACACTCTTCTCTTTGGTCCGCATTTTACTTGTGCTAAGTCTCACAGTAGGTCTTTGAGAATCTGAGACATGAATACAAGCAAGAAAATTCAACTCAGGCACTCATGTTGATAAAAAAGTGTTAGATTAAACCAGTTACTCATTCTCATACCGTAGAGGAAAGTTATAGGGGGAACTGAAGCAACAGGAGTTCCTTGTCTGCTGATTACCATGTTCGACTGAAGGCTCACGGTGGCAATTTCCAGATCCAATACATTGGTAAGCTTTAAGAGATAGAGGGAGCAAAAGAAGAATTCAGTAAAGATATGTCATTTGTTAGTGCAACTGTGCAAGTACCTCAGGTGTTAACTAAAGCATAATCTGGAAACCTGAAGACCAACCTGATAGCCAAATCTTCGCTGTCCTTTGCTACTCCCACTTATAGGAACCAGTATTCCTTGATTTATGTTAATGGAGTTCAAAATTTCAGCAGATGAGTTCATTACTGGTTCTGTGAAGTACAGATATATCTTCAAGAACTTATTCTTGTTAGTTGCCAGTATTGTTCTAGTAGCACTGTTTATCTGAAGTAGCCTTTCTGGTATGTGGGTTCTCATATTCACAAATACACTTCTTCTATCTGCAAAACTCAGCAACTAAGCACCATTATTAATTGTCAAATCTTCTGAGTAATCTTTCTTTTCTCAAATATAGTTTTAAGACAATGTTGGATGACAATAGAACAGATATGGCAGAAAGCTTTCAGAATCAAACTCACCAAAATGTATGAAAAAACTTGAATTCTCAGTCCTAGTAAATTGGTTTCCTGCAGAGTCTGTACAGATATTTGTATCCATTACCAAAATTAAACGTCCATATCGAACTCTTTCAGACACTGCGACAACAAGAGAGTATTTCAAGTTTGGCTGTATGACACTAAATGTATCCGGCATGACCTCTCCAGCACCATAAACAAGAAGCTGCCAAAATATATACAATCATACATCAGAACTACAAGATTTTCCATTATAAGCAATTACATTCTGCTATCCAGTCGCAGAAAACCATAAAGAATCCAACACATTAATGGAATATCAACCATAATCTTAGAAAAGAAATGGGGGTACTATTGAGTGTTAATCAAGTTTTAGCTGGCCACATACTCACGTTGCAGGCATTTACAGACGAACAACTAAAACCACTCCCACCACCACAGGGTTCACTGAAAGTTATATTCACAGGAACACGAGAAGCATTAGTAAATGATGCTGCAGCTGTAATGTATGCTGTTGGTTTAACCGTGTCTGCAAGAGATAAATATAGACTAATTAGGCTGATATATAGTAACTTTACCATCCAACACAAACTTGTCATCATATTCTTTTTCCCATTTTGTGCTTCTTCATTGAATATCAACATAGTATATACAAAGCTGTGTTTTTCACAAATGTAGATGCTTATCCTGCCTGTGCTAACTTTTGATGAATCATGAATCAGAGTACAAAATTTTACCCCTTGTCATAAATGATCTATTCATGTAGAGTAAGAAATGTAATATCATGATTCAAGATTAATAGAGAGGTTGTTCAACCAACTGTCCAATTGTAGGTGGCGCATGCGGCTCCCGGTGGCCCTTTGCTGCACACCTCAAAAGAATGATTCCCATCTAATATTCTTGTATATGAAACCTTTCCACCTTCACAAGCTGAAAACTTTCCAAGATCTAGCTGCATTTTGAAGATATGTCTAATAATTAGGTAAAAGCAAAAGATGCCAAAATACAATTAAAAGAGGATATCCTAAAATAACAAAAGGATAGGTTTTGAAATGATATTCCCAGATATTCTTTATCTATCCTGCAAAAGTACAAACTTTTAGAAGCATATTACTACTACCTTGGCATTTCAATTTTGCAGTAAAGAGACTATATATAATATATCTAGCTTCAACAAGTAAACATTTGTAAAGATAACTTAAAACATAGATCAACTTAGCAGAGAAACATGAATCCTATTCTAAATTCTCCTTCCAAATGCTACACAAATAATTTTAAGTAGTATCTACATCTGTTGCATATGAACAAGTAGAGAGAGAGAGAGAGAGAGAGAGAGAGAGAGAGAGAGAGAGAGAGAGAGAGAGAGAGAGAGCAGTCCAGTAAAGCTAAAAAGAAGGCAGATTTCAATGTGTGTAAGTGTGTGAGAATGCATCCAAACTAACCTTGCAATTGGTAGAACACTCGGTGCAAATGCTACCATTGCCGCCCACCAAAACTTGGAATGAAAAAGTGGCAAAATTTTTACTGGAAAATGCATGAGGAGTCTTCAGTAATTTCACAGCCACTTCAGATCCATCAGAGCAAACTCCCAGACTCAAAACCAGAAAAACCCAACAGTGGAGAAGCAAGAATGAAGAGAACTTGTAACCCATTTCACCAAACTTAATGAAAGAATGAGTTCATACTAGCTAGTACAACATTTACATCATTGCATGAATAATGTCAATTCTCATGTTGCTGAAGTTTTTCACCTAATAAGACCATTCTTTTGCATTCAACTTTGGGGAGTTGGACCTTACACTAGTTATGAAGTGTGTGACAGCATGAGCGAGTGAAAGGGGGTGGGGTGGGGGGTTGTAAAAATAAAATAAGAATTGACACAGTGAAATAGATAAAAAAAAAAAAAAGGATATTAGTGGTGGATGAAAGGTTTGGTTGGGATAAAGCACATGAGACTGACATTGCAGCTCAGACTTGTGTGTGTACCATGCAGTGAAGATAAGAGAGAGAAAGGGGGGATGAGATTCCAAGAAAATAAGGTACATATTAAATGAAGATGAAGTAATATCACTTTCTTCTGATTCTTTGGCCATGAATGAATGAGGGAGAGAGACGTTGGTTTTTTAAATGCATTTGACAAATTTGTACAGAAAGTGACATATTCTATTTATGATTTTTTTTCCATCTGCATTATTATTGGTTTAATTAAATGTTCTTGAATAACCAATTGGATGTTGCATCTCCTCGTAACATAATTGAGCAATAATAATATAAATAAAATTTCAGACATTTATGCTCCATGAAATATTTTCTTTTAAAGTGAGGTAATTACATAATCCATCGACGAGGGAGGCATCTAATTTTCTCTCTCTTAAAAAATAAAATAAAAAACACAATATTTAACAAATTAGAAAAAATAAATTAATTAAGGAATAAAAATAGGTCCCAATGTATTGCAAGTCAAGAAAAATGGACTCTGGGTGTCCAACATAATCAAGAGATGCAGTAAAATAAAAACAAGTAAACCAAACAAATATGGTTGATCAATATTCGATGAAATCATAAATAGAAGCTTTAAACTTTAAAGATCCCATCCCACATACTATCATTATGAATTTTTCTGCTATCTTTTGGAAGTTAATTTTTGTTTTATGAACCGCCTTTTCCTATGATCTTTTATTAAAGATAAAATAAACATTAACCACAAAATGTGCGTGTAAGACAGTGAAATTAATATTTTGCCTACCCATTTTACCACTCAAAGAACATAGTATAATATAAACTATTAATCTAGTCTATATGTAAACAAATAAGGTATAAAAAATACACCAAATGTGCCATGAAGTTTTTTGTTTTTTGATACTATGCAACACCTCTTTATAAATTGATATGTGGTAGGATTGGAAAAATCAAATTAATTGCCCTTAAGATTTAGTATACATTTGATATGTATAAGGTGTAGTTTTCCTTGTATCTCCCACGCATTTCTCGTCCAACGAAATGACATATGAGATGTCACCGAAGATGCACCCATGAAAAATGGTGGCTAGTCCCCCTCACCTATGATCTGGATAATTAATTCAGAGACCACCTTGCATTCAATTGTTAATTTCCCTTTGGCCCTAAAACTGTCTTGTGTGCCCTTCCCTCCACTGTATGTTAAAAAAAAAAAAATCTCCAGAATTAATACTAAATTTTATAAATATAATTATATTCAAATAATGAATCCTATAAAAATAATGATTAAATTTCAGATCCTCAAAGCTGAACAAACATCCTAGTGAGTATGTGGACCGGCTGTTGCTTAAAATAAAAACCAAGTAGCTGATACTCTTTAATTTCTGTGGGACATATATTCTAGTTTTATCTTCTGTTGTTATATACTCCGTAACACACATCATGATTTTTTTCGCACTTTCGTATATTCATTTTAGTATTATTAATGATATAATTGATGAATATAAAAATGATAAAATTTTAATAATTACCCTTAACCTTAAGGAATGCTTTTCTTTAATTCTTTTTTTAATTTCTATTATTATATGTCACTCGATTAATAATTTGAAACAGAAAATGATAAGAAAATCGAAATCATATATGTTTATGTATATATAATGACAGTTGTGAACAATGTTTTGTGGCTAGAGTGTGAGCCCACAAATCCAGCTATCTACTGATATATTAAGGATGAAGTTACAGCTATCAGCTGATTTTTTTTTTTTAGAGACAAGGGTTGGCCATTGGGATAAATTGCCAAAATTTGGACATTTTATTTAATTTCCCCTTCTTCATACACCACAAATTCTTCGTTTCTCTTGAGAAAGAAAAGAAAAAATATAGAGAAATTTTACACACCACAAAAATATTGTCAATAGTTCCTCAAAATTATTGAATATGGATTATACACAAAATAAATAAATAAAAAATTAATTAACAGTACCCACTATCAATTTCACGACATATTTTTCTGTCAAAAAAAATAAAATAAAAAAATTCACCACATATTTTTCTTCACTTTGTTTAATTTAACGATTAATTTGCCTAATTTACTCCCAATTTCTGCACAACAAATATGAGGTCTTTGACCAGGTAATAAAGATTTCATAAAATCTTTGAATTTTTTATTTTTATTTTTATTTTAACACAAAATAAAGGCTGGTTGCATTTAATAATTTATCTTTCTCATATAAATTCATAGGCCAATTTATATATCTTGAAGACTTAATTTATAATTAAAAAACCTTTTAATACTTATAATAATAAATTTTCAAAATTATTTTAAATTAATTAACTCTTTCAAATCTAAAAATTATTTAAAAATACTTGTAATATTTTATATGGATACTAAACCTGATGGGCCTCTTTTGCAGCACAAATTATGAAGCAAATTTGCAACCTCCAAAGCAATGGACAAGATGGTCCAATGAGATAAGTCTCTAAAGTTAGCCCATAACTAATATGGGGCTTCCTCCAATTAGACCGGCCCAATTTACATATATATAGATGGGCAATAGTTTTATTTATTTATTCCTTTGGAGAGGATTAAAAAAAATAAAAAAAAAACGAATATTCTAAATTCTACTCCAAAAAATTATAATAATAATAAAAAAATTTTGGTGAGATTATATGTTTAAAACTTCTTTGTTTTACGAATTAGAATGGTTTTCATAAATAAATAAATCAGCTTGGAAATCTAGAAAGGCCATAAACATTGTAATTTAGACAATATTCTAGAAAATTATCGAAATTTTATTATTGATTTACTTTTAACTCTTTGCTAGTAGAATTGAACGTATTCTCCTTTTTAAAATTTTTATGTCATTTCATTTAAATTTAAATAGTTAACATAAATATATAGATACGTGCATCAATTAAATTGAATATCAACTTAAATACTTATAAAATTAGGATGGTAAATTGTTAATTGTCAAGTGTTATCATTTTTTTTAAGTGTTTTATGAGCAATTAATTACTATAAAGAAAAGGCAAAAGGAAAAAAAAGGACGTAATATGATGAAAGGGATTAGTTGGGCCATCCAACTGCACTTCTAATATCCTTTTCAATAATTACACTTGACTTACTGAATTAATAATTAGATCTTTCCAAACACATTAATAGTTTAATGCAAATAATTGTTTGAAACTGTATCAGGAGTTGATTTTTATTAGATGGATTTTTTTAATAAAAAGTAACGTAATATTTACCGTGATAATTGTACAGTGAATTAGTTTATTAATAATTTTCATTATAAATAAATATAATAATATTTTAAAAAGAAAATAATAATATTTTTAATAAAAAAATTATTTAATTAAAAAATATCAAAAGATCTTATGTTAATACCATCGATGTCTCATAATTAAAATATGCTACGTCATATTATATTCCTTAAATAATATTTTAATCTCATATGTAATATACCAACATAAATATAGACATTTTGTTCTCAAATGAGAAACCAAATTAAATTAAATATTAGAACACTTCAAATCAAAATTTTGTGGGCACTACTCACCTAGGAAGACTTCGATGATCAAATTACGATCTTATCCGTATTTAATAATAATAATTTTTTTATTTATAATTTATGGAAAAAAAATTAATTAATTATTTCATATTTAGAATTCACCTGACATTTGAGTGGATAACGGACACCCCCCCCCCACCCCACCCCACCCCACCCACCCCACCCACTTCTTCCTCTCTGTATCAAAACACCAACAAGAAAATCGGGCATTTAGCAGCAGCGCAGGGGGCTGATACGGCTACTGTTACACTACGGTGTCGTTTTGACCCCTCATTTAAGCCGCCATGAGTATGAGTTTCAGCTCAGACTCTTCTACTTCTTCTCCCTCCGCCGCTGCCGCCTTGAAGTGGAGGTTCTCTCAGGTTTTCGGCGATAGGCTACCCGGAGAAGATGTCCAAGACAGTAAATTTCGCCTCCCTTCTTTCAAGCTATGAACATCCATTCATTCATTCAATTGCTTTTTTTTTATTTCAATTTTTGTGTTGGTTTACTTTTGGCTGCTTGCAGTTGATTTAATTACGGCAATTGAATTCGACAAGAACGGAAAACACTTGGCTG